>CATIWR010025828.1:0-25937 GCA_949677035.1 Omphalea diandra
AACCAACCTTTATGGTAGGTTTGGTTCTCTCTCTATGGCTTCCTTAAAGTTTTGAGATCCTAAAATTCGATACATACATGGTTATAAGTATGCCAAAATGATTATGAATGCTTGGTATGCAACTATGGCATGATCCATGCAAGTGGACCTAGTGTTCATGCATGTTTTTCCTTATATGGCAGCCTAAGCTTGCTACACTCTCATAGCAATAATTCTATATATACTTATCCAAATTACTTAATTTTTTTTAAATAAACTAGACATATAATGATACAACATATTCAAATTTTAGGCCAATATAAGACACACATAAAATAAGGTGAAGTTTTGAATTTTGCTTTGTTTCAATGTCATCTCAATCTGAGTAGGTCTTCCATTCTTAGGTATATCTCAAATTGTATAAGTCAAATTACAAAATAAGTTAAAAAACACATAAAGGAACATTGTTCATGTTTTTAATCATTGTCTAATTCGGTCTATAAAATCACCAAAATAAATGACCAATCTCAGGGTGAGCAGATTTTTAACATGGTGATAATCAGTCATAATGAAGGGGCAATATCTCAACAACCATATAAAATTTGGCAACAATATTTTACAGTCATGTAGATAATATATAAATATTCAATTTTTAAGTTTAAACATCACCAAATTCTGAATCTATGGCTATCAAATTCTTGGAAAACAGAATTAAAAGACAGGTGAGGTTTCATCCAGGTACATGATCAGTCAAAATCAATGAGCCATATCTCTTTCCACACAACAAATAAATCCAAACTTCTTTACAGGTGTTTAGAGGGGATATAACACTACAAATTTTATGTTTTACACTTTGTCAAAATCAGAACCTAAGGCCATCAAAATATAATAAAACAGAAAGACAGAGGTAATTTCAGCTGGTTGTGAACCAACTCTAATGAAGGAGCCATAACTCCTTACACACAAAATCAAGCAAACATTTTCGCATGCATTTATATGGGACATAAAGCTACAACTTTCATATTTTACATTTTCCCTAATTCCTCTTCTAGGGTAATGAAATTGTGGGTTCAACATGCTGCTTTAACAACAAAACTAACACAGACAACTCTTGTTTCTTTTGAATCTCAAATTCCATACATGAGCTCTGCCTCAAATACTCTATAATTTTCACTAACCATACATGATTAACATGTTATAAGGGGTTAATTTCATATGGCAAGAAGATAAATTAACTTACCTATTTTCCCAGAACTAGAAAACTTTAGGATTCTGTCCTATGCAACTCACTCTTCTCTCTTCTTCTTCTTATTCTTCTTCTTCTTCTTCTTCTTCCTTTCTCTCTTTCTTCCTTAGCTCTCTCTTTCTTCTGCTGTCCCTCATGTTTAACCTCTCTATTTTGATCCTAAAGGGTGAAAACTTCCACTTGTAAACCTATTATAACAAGACAGAATCATGGTGTGTAACAACCATTTTCATTCACAAAACTCATAGCATTCATGTCTAAAATACATGTGCATAAAGGTTTTATTCATTATACATACACAATCAAACATGTGTTTAATGTACATATATGTTAACTAATTTCAAGGCTAATGACTATAAACTGGTTTATATCTTGATGTATGTACATGACACAATGAGAGAGAGAGTTGGAATTCAGCTGACGACCTGTGGTCCATGTGTCTCGATGCAAAACCCTAAGCACCAAAATGTCCAATCTTATGCTTCAGTATATGAAAAAGAAATTATGATTTGGTGAGTCGCGAGTCAATGAATAAAAATAATAGTTAGATTCTTATGGCACAACCAACATAAGAATATCATTAGGATACATTACAAGTATGACAATTGACCATATAAGTGCAAGTGCAATAGATTTATTTTTGTGTTGTGACTTTGCAAGGCAAATACAGCTCCCGAAAATTCATGTGATTCAAGTGACATTTGATTTTGCTGGCCAGCATATAACAAGTGAACCATTTGATCCATAACATGTGCCAATGGGACATATTAGTCCATATTCCACGTGTTTTACAAGTGTTTGACAAGCTGGTCACAACATCCATTTAGTTCCATATACAAGTGTTCATAACAATGGTATACCAATTAATCATTAAGAGCATATAATTCTGACTTGACTTGTATTCACATGTAAAATGTAACAATTCAATCGCATATACATGTAATAGGACATAATCACATCATAAAATTATCACACATATGCACATTAGAATCTAATTATCATTTTTACTCACCTTTTGATGTAACCAACCTTTACGGTAGGTTTGGTTCTCTCTTTAGGGCTTCCTCAAAGTGTTAAGATCCTAAAATTTGATACATACATGGTTATAAGTATGCCAAAATGATTATGAATGCTTGGTACGCAACTATGACATGATCCATGCAAGTGGGCCTAGTGTTCATGCATGTTTTTTCTTATATGGCAGCCTAAACTTGCTACACTCTGATAGCAATAATTCTAGATATACTTATCCAAATTACTTAATTCTTTTTTTTTTAATAAAATAGACACATAATGATACAACATACTCAAATTTCAGGCCAATATAAGACACACAGAAAATAAGGTGAATTTTTGAATTTTGCTTTGTTTCAATGTCATCTCAATCTGAGTAGGTCTTACATTCTTAGGTATATCTCAAATTTTCTAAATCAAATTACAAAACTGGTTTACCATAAGTTAAAAAACACATAAAAGAACATTGTTCATGTTTTAATCATTGTCTAATTCAGTCTATAAAATCACCAAAACAAATGACCAATCTCAGGGTGAGAAGATTTTTAACATGGTGATAATCAGTCATAATGAAGGGCAATATCTCAATAGCCATACAAAATTTGGCAATAATATTTTATAGTCATGTAGATAATATATAAATATTCAATTTTAAGTTTAAACATCACCAAATTCCAAATCTATGGCTATCAAATTCTTGGAAAATAGAATTAAAAGATAGGTGAGGTTTCATCCAGGTACATGATCAGTCAAAATCAATGAGCCATATCTCTTTCCACACTCAAATAATTCAAACTTCTTTACAAGTATTTAGAGGGGATATAACACTATAAATTTTATGTTTTACACTTTGTCAAAATCAGAACCTAAGGCCATCAAAATATAAGAAAATAAAAAGACTGAGGTGATTTCGATTGGTTGTGAACCAGACCTAATGAAGGAGCCATAACTCCTCACACAAATCTAATGAAGAAAAACTGTTTCATATGCATTTAGATGAGTCATAAAGCTACAACTTTCTTATTTTGTACTTTCTCTAATTCCTCTTCTAGGGTTATGAAATTATGGGTACAAAATTCTTCTCTAATAATAAAATCAACACAATCAGCTCTTATTCTTTTGAATTTCAACTTCCATCCAAGAGTTGTACTTCAAATACTCCATAATTCTCACTAACCATGCATGATTAGCATGTCATGAGGGGTTAATTTCATTTAAGAAGAAGATAAATTAACTTACCTATTGTCCCAGAACCAGAAAACCTTAGGCTTCCTCCTTAGGCAGCTCACTTTTCTCCCTCTCCTTCTTCTTCTTCTTCTTCTTCTTCTTTTTTCCTTTCTTTCTTTTTAGCTCTCTCTTTCTTCTGCTATACCTCACGTCTAAGCTCTATATTTTGATCCTAAAGGGTCAAAAATTCAACTTGTAAACCTACTATAACAAGACAAAATCATGGTGTTGCATTCATATTGGTTAGAAGTTCACTTTCCTCTTTTAGTCCCTCTTCTTCACTCCTTAAGCACCTTCATCCATCTCCTAATTCCTAGATGCTCCTTATACTTTAAAATAAGCTCTATAACACCATTATTTATGATGCTATAACATGCACACATCATAACACAATTTGCCATGCAACTATACAAACATTACATATATGTTCAAGTGTCCCAAATGCGATGGTGCATGTGTCATCATCATGCTTATCTAATTCACGTATCTAAATGATTATTTATCCAATGCATATGTTCATGTGGGATTTCATATCATTTATGCAATGAATATGTTCATGTGATAATGCCAATGAACATGGATAGGGATGTTTCATGGTGTTTCATTTCCATTAGTTGGAAGTTCACTTTTCCTCTTTTATTCCCTCTTCTTCACTCGTTCATCACCTCCATCCATCTTCGAATCCCCAAATGCTTCTTATACTTTTAAATAAGCTCTAAAACACCATTATTTACGATGCTATAATAGGCACATAACATAAGATAATTTGCCATGCAACTATACAAACATTACATATACGTTCAAGTGTCCCAAATGCATTGGTGCTAGTGTCATCATAGTGCTTATACAATTCACATGTCTAAATGATCCTTTATCCAATGCATATGTTCATGTGGGATTTCAAATCATTTATGTAATAAATATGTTCATGTGATAATGCAAATGAATATGGATAGAGATGTTACAATCCACACAGGGCTTGATACCAAATATGCCACATAAGATACCAAATTTTATACCACATAAGATACCAAATGTTGAATGTTAAAAACATAGATGATACCAAGTGTTTTGCTATGCAAATAAGTGATACCAAACAAAACAATAAAATCATCCAATCAAAGCATCCAAAACTTCTCTCCTTTTTATCATCATGACAAAAAGATATACAAAAATTCTCCCTTTAAAAAAAGTGTGTTCCCTCTTACAAATGTACAAACAGTCTCTTCCTAAGATCTAGATTAACTTCCTCAAAAACAAAGCAAACATGATGATATGAAAAATACTGGTCACTTAACAAAGGAAAACTCCCTTTATCTTTATGCTTTCTTCTAACAAATCACCTAAGAAATTCAAATACAAATTCAGTTGACATAACTTGGCATTACATGTTCTCTTCACAAATTAAGGAAAGTAAGAAATGAAGGATAGTTGCTGGAGATTCCTAAAATAAAAACTCTAAATTGATACCAACATTGTTTATAAAACAAACTCCCCCTCAGCAAAAGCATACTGAACAAAACAAAAGGAGGGATAAAGATATATTATAGTTAATAATGCCAATTGTTATGTTTTCGAAAAATACAAATCTTTTTTTTTAAAAAATTCAACTTCTCTACAAATTCTATAGCTCTAATAACCAATTGCTTCACCATTTTGAGCAGAGGGTGAAAAACTTCAAAACTTAAAAAATTAAACTTTATTTGATACCTATTTTCTTTGGTTCTAAGGGCGTTAGTAGCATAAACATGCCCATCTCCCATCCTATCATAGCAAAAGTATGCTTTATGGCCATATTTCCCACAGTAAAAGGATTACTAAACAAATGCTTTCTTTAGCTCTTGTGTAGAGCAAGAGTGAGGTGACATCCTAAAGGATTGATGACTAAAATGTGAAGGGACCATTGCATTCTTAACATGCCTAGTTCCATAAATAAAGGCATGATTTGTCTTTGGCCTATGAGAGTGAGGGTATGAGCAACTATGATTTTGTAGATGTGATTTAGATGAAAGTGAGGAAATTCTAACTTGGTTGAAGCTCTTACAAACTTTGGCTTTAAAATGAAAGGTTTAGAATGATTAAAGCCTAAGCTATGTCTATCTCTTGAAATATTTTGAGAGCCCAAAATAAGATCAAGTTTTCATTTCCTTTTTGTAAAAGAGGCAAGTGAATCCTTCAAAGTTGAGATCTCTTTCTTGAGACTTTCATTTTGAGAAGACAAAATTTCATAAAATTTCTTTTCTTAGTTCAAAGCCTCATTTTCCTTTTTTAATAGCTCATGACTTTTCTTTAGTTCTACCAATTCAGTTTTCCTAATTTTGTTTCTTTCAAAACTTTTATCAAGATCATTATTAGTGGATTTTAAGTCCTCAATGAGATTTTCAATAGTAAACATATTTTCTAACTCATAATCTTCCTCATATAAATCACTATCAAAAGAGCTAAACATACTATTTTGAAGAGCTTGCCTCTAAGGCCATGTGGCATAGTTTGGTTCTTTTTCTTCTCCATGTCCTTGGCTCTCCTTTATACTCACTTGGTTCAAATGCACTAGAGTCATCCCAAGTGGCTTTATAGGCTTTCTTGTTTTTGATGTCCTTCTTCTTAGCTCTGGCTTTTGGGTAGCCTGTTCTCACATGGCTAACCCTTTCACATCCATAACATTCAGTCTCCTCAAATTTACCTTTATCGTTCTTCTTCAGCATCCTTCAAAATTTATTTGCTATGAGGGCTATCTACTTTTCATCAGTTGAGTTATGGCATTTAGAAGCAACTTTAAGTACTATCCCAATCTTTTTCTTATTTGCGCCCTCAGATGTGGATAAGCTTCTTTATTTAGGCTTATCTCATAGTCAATGAGATTTCCTAGTAGCCCATTAAGTGGCATGGTCTTCAAATCCTTTGAATCCTTGAAAGAAGTGACCTTGCCAAGCCATTCCTTAGGCAGACACCTTAAAACTTTCTTTGCGAGTTCCTCATTGGTGAATGTCTTCCTAAGAGCCTTCATTTCTCTAACAATCTCAATGAATCGCTCATACATTCTTGAGATTGTTTTATCGGGCTTCATAAGGAAGTTTTTATACTAAAAAATGAGGGTCTCCATCTTATTTTCCTTAACTTGATTTGTTCCCTCATGTGTGATCTCCAAGGCCTCCCATATTTTCTTGGCAGTAGACTTTATGCTTACCTTATTGTACACACTTATACTTAATGCACAAAAGAACATATGGATGGCCTTGCCATTATTAGCAACTTGCTTTTTTTCTTTATCAGACATCTCATCAATGTCCTTTTCTATTTGAGTCCCATTAGCAAGTGCTTTTATTGGAGTATATAGACCTTTCTTTATAATTCTCCATAATCTCAATGGATTCTGATATGAGAAAGTAATACATTATGCTCTTCCAATACTAATAGTCTATTCCATTGAAGAAGGGAGGTCTCATCACGGATTGTCCATTTAGTCCATGCTCATTTTGAGCTGCCATGATCACGTGCTTCTTGCACTTAAGCTTTAAAAGAGGTTAGGCTTTGATAGTAATTGTTGGAATGAGTGGTAGATGTGGCAACCCAAGAGGGGTGATAAATTGGGTTGCAAATCAAAACAAACACAAACACAACAAAAGCAAAAAACACAAATCAACACATTGATTTTATAATAGTTCAACAACGTGCCTACTCCACTTCTCAAGCTTTCACTTAGGCCTTTCTATTCTTTTTCCAAGCTTAAGAACAAAACTTCCCTTTTTAGGCTAGGGAAAAAACTTCCCTTTTATAGGGTTAAGGACAACCTTTCCCTTAGTATTTTTCTAGGCATAATACCAACCTTTATAACCACTAGCAAGGATAGATCCAAGTAGTGTCAATGTCTCTCTAATAGGTAGCAAATACATTATTAATGCTCAATAAAACCTACTTTGAAATAGAGTAGCAAAGTAATCTCACTCTACCTAAAATATAAAGCAACACAAAAAAAGGATTGCACAAAGAGTTACAAAAATGTTCTCTAGTTGTTTATAAATGTTCTCCAAACTTTTTTAACCTATTTTTAGCCTTAAAAAAATGCTCCTTATATAGCCAGCCTCCAAACTATCCGTTGGAATAGTTGATATTTAGTTTGACAGCTTGCAAAAATAGTCATTAGAGATGACAACACATGTTGTTCTTCATCAACCCTCATTGAAATTATAATGGTTACTTCCAACGCATGTTAATCATCATTCAACACTCATTGGCTTTGACAACAACACATGTTCAAGTAAGAACAATACCTGTTGTACATTTCCATAAAGCTTGAACTTTATGCTTTATTTTTCAAACTTTACATAGTTACTTTCCACATCCATTGAACAATTCACAATGTCCATTAGAAAATTTTTTCAATGCCTGTTAAGAAGGGCCAATACTAGGTTTAAGTTTCAAAAGCTTTATCTTAAGCTTGGACACTTTTCCAACACCTGTTGTGAATATGCTAGATCAACACGTGTTGCAAAGCTACAATGCCTATGGCGAGGTTTACCACAGCTCAACTTAGGCCTCTTCTCTAATGCCCATTTCAAAAGGACAACACCCATTGTGAGGTCCAGAAGACTTCAACAATTTACAACATCCAATTAACATCCATTGTTCATCCTTTAATACTAGTTGAATGTTCCAACGCTCATTGGGAGATGTTCAATGCCCATTGAACTTGCACAATGCCTTTGAACTTGTTCTATCCATTTAACGTTCGTTGGGTCTTGGAGTCACATGTTCTCCAAACATTATCCCCTTAACACTCACAACAATCTCCCCCTTTAACTTTTGTTGGGTCTATTCAAATCATCTAAAAACACTGAATTACAAAAATTAAAACTTCTTTTTGTTTTATTATAGTTTTGTTATCCTTCAAAATAATAGTTTTGTTATTATTCAAAACACATCATTCAAAGTGGAGGAGTGAGTCAAATGCCTTAGGGGTCACATGTTCTCCAAACATTATTCCCCTAAAATTCAATATGTTGTTCATATTTCATTGCCTTTTGAATGGTCCAACACCCGTTGTGAATGTCCAATGCCTGTTGGAAGGATTAAGCTGCAACACTTAAACAAAAACACTAAAATAAAAATAGTAGAATTTCTCAAAGGTTTTGTTATTGTTTTGTTATCATTCAAAGTAGAGGACTTAGACCAATGCCTTGGGATCACATGTTCTCTAAGAATTCATAACATTCTCTCTCTAGCATTCATAATAGTTTTTTTTTTATTAATCAACATATATTGAAGCTCAAGTCAAGGTAGCTTATAGATGAATGAAATTTGAATTATTATACATAATGATACACAATGATTTAAGAAGAGTTAAAGGAGCCATTATGTATTGTAACATCCAATTACATTTATTATGACATTATTGTCCAAAAATTTATATGCATAGAGGTTAACTTATCATTCATATAGAATTGAATAGGTCTTTGTTGTATAAACATATGTTAACCCATTTAATGTTGGTAACCATAAACTGATTCCCAACTAGGTATATGTACATGACATAAGGAGATAGATAGAGAGAGAGAGAGAGAGAGAGAGAAAGAGAGAGAGAGAGATTGGGAGTTTAGTCAATGACATGTACTCCATGTGTCTATATACAAAAGTTTATGCTTCACTATTTGAAAAAAATGATTATGATTTGGTGAGTCGCGACTCAATGAATAAAAACAACAATCAAATTCTAATGACACAATCAATAATCAATTATTAAGATACATTATAAGTATAGGTATTAACTTATGCAAGTGCAAATGAAATAGATTGTTTGACTTTTTTATGACCTTATAAGGCAAACACTGCTCTCAGGAATTCATGGAAATCAAATGACATTTGATTTTGCTGGCCAACATTTAACATGTGATTCATCTGATCAATAACATGTGCCATAATAGGACATATTAGTCCCTTTGCCAAGTGATTTGCAAGTATTTGATGAGCTGATCATGACATCCTTTTAGTTCCATATGTAAGTGTTCATCCCTAATGGTGTACTAAGTAATCATTAAAATCATGCAATTCTCACTTGACTTATATTCAAATGTAAAATGTCACAATTAAATCACATATATGTATAATATAACCTAATCATATCTTAAAATCATCACATATACACATAAAAATTTAATTATGACTTTTACTCATCTTTGATGCAACCAACCTTTATGGTAGGTTTGAACCACTCTATCAGATTTCCTCAATGTGTTGAGATCCTAGCATTTGATACATACGTGATTATAAATATGTCAAAATGATTTTTAATGCTTGTATGCAAATATGGTCATGTTCCATATAAGTGGACCTAGCATTTAAGCTTATTATTCTTGGATGATAGCCTGACATTGTTGTACTCTTATGACAATAGCTCTAAATATATATATATATATATATACACACACACACACACACACACACACATATATATATCCAAATTAGTTGATTCTTTTTATACATAACCTAGACACATAATGATATAACATATTCAAAATTTAGGTTAAAATAAGATCTATAGAAAATATGGTGAATTTTTGAATTATATCATATTTTAATGTGACAACACTTTGATCAAGTCTTACAATCTTAGCCATATCCAAAATTGTGCAAATCCAATTGCAAAACTAATATACCAAAAGTTACATAACACATAAAGGAACATTTTTCATGTTTTACACTTTGTCTAATTTTGTCTATAAGGTCATCAAAATAAATAAGCAATCTTAAGGTAAACAGGTTTCAACATGTTGAGAATCAGTCAAAATGAAGAAGCACTATCTCCTTACCCACAATACATTTGGCAAAAATGTTTTACAAGCATTTATATGGGACATAAATCTATAACTTTAGTACTTTGTACATCACCTAAATCTCATTATATGGTTATCAAATTTTAGGTAAATAAAAGCAATATGTTGAGCATGTTTCATTAGCTTTAGGGTCAATTACAATAAAAGAATATCTATTTATGCACAATAAATTAAGAATTTTTTTTTTATAGAAATGTAGAGGGGATATAGACCTATAAATTTTATATTTTTCATATTGGCTAAATAACACATAAGCGCATTAAAATATGTGAAAAAATCTAGACTGAGGAGATTTTGGCAAGTTGTGAATCGATCCTAATAAGGGAGTCACAATTGTTCTCACACACCATATTAAGTAAAAATGCTTTACATGCATTCATATGAGGCATAAATCTACAAATTTTATAGTTTAAACCTTCCCTAATTCCTCTTTTAGGGTTAAGAAATTATGGGTGCAACAATCTTCTCTAACAATAAAACCAAAATAATTAGCTCTTGTTTCTCTTAAGCTTCAACTTCATACATGAGTTCTACCTATAATTAATCCATCATTATTATTAATCATATATTTTTAACATGTTATGAGGGAGGAATTTCATATGGGATGAAGATAAAATCACTTATCCCTTTTACCAAAACTTGAAAAGCTTAGGGTTCCTTACTAAGTAGCTTACTTCTTATTATTATTCTTCTTCTTCTTCTTCTTCCTTTCTTTCTTTCTTAGCTCTCTCTCTTTTGCTGCACCTCCTCTTTTTTTCCTCTTTAATTTGCTCTTAAATAAAGAGAAATACAATTTGTTTATCTACTCTAATAGGATAAAATCATGGTGATTCCATTGGTTAGAAGTTCAATTTTTCACTTTTATTCACTCTTCTTCACTCCTTCATCACCTCCATCCATTTATTAATCCCCATATGCTCCTTGTACTTTTAAATAAGCTTTAAAACACCATTATTTATGATATTATAATATGCACACAACATATGATAACTTATGATGCAACTATGCAAACATCACTTCTATGTTAAAGTGCCCTAAAAGCAATGGTGCAAGTGTCATAATCATGATTATCAAATTCACATTTATAAATGATCATTTATCTAATGCATATATTCGTGTAGAATTGCAAATCATTTATACAATGAATATGTTCATGTGAGGATGCTATAGTGATGTTACATATATGGTTAAAAAGGTAAAGATTTTTAGCTGCTATAGAATTAAATGACGCATAAATCTAAACATAAAGAAATTTATAAACATTTTACTGAAGAAAGGTCATGTTGAATTTAAAGCTATCAATAAAATAAGTCAACTTTAAAATGTTTTGTAGATCAATTTCTGAAGATTTAGAATGTTTTAGGTCTAGTTTTTAACAAAATAAATGATTTATAATTTTAACCTTTGTAATAGAAGTTATAAACATTTTTGTGAAAGGTGTCTATGTAGAGTGAGTTCTAATGATTGTTGAACGTCATTAGTGTTTGTAGAGTGATCATGGAATAATTTCAATGGCTCATGAAAAATTTTAAATAGATTAGGCTATAAATTTTATGTTTAAAATGCCATTTTGACACTTGTGGAATATTTTCAATAATTGTGGAATGTCTATAATAGCTAGTTTTATTTAAAAAATGTCCAATAAGAGCTAGTTTCATGTTTGAAAGGTTACCTAGCTTTTGAAATGTGTAAATAAGAAACATTTGCAATGGGGTTTGTTCTTTATAATGGTAGATGTAAGCATATAGGAGTTAGGCTTTCTTTGAGCATTATCTATATATTTGCCTAGTTGAGAGGTTTAGACATCTTCTTGGATAATTCCTTATAAGGGTACAAAGATTAGCATTTAGCCACAAAAAACAAATAGATTGGTGATTAGCCCAAAAAATATTAATAGGATTTTACTCTTTGGGCCCTTGTAAAAGGAGAGTGGTAGGTTTTCCTTGAGTCAATAAAAAGGAAGGTTGTATTTGATCCTTAAAAAGATAGTGAAAAACCTACGTGAGAAGATTGAGGAATGGATGTAGGTAGATTATGTAAATATTATATGTAACATCCCTATCCACAATCATTAGCATTCTCACATGAACATATTCATTGCATAAATTATTTGCAATCTCACATGAACATATGCATTAGATAAATGATTATTTAGATATGTGAATTGGATAAACACAATGATGACACTTGCACCATTGCATTTCAGACACTTGAACATACATGTAATGTTTGTATTGCTACATGACAAATTATCTTATGTTGTGTGCATGATATAACAACATAAATAATGGTGTTTTAATGCTTATTTAAAAGTATAAGGAGCACTTGGAGATTAGGAGATGGATGGAGGTGATGAAAGAGTGAAGAAGGACTAAAAGAGGAATATCTAACTTCCAACCAATGGTAGTGAGACACCATATTTTGTCTTATTATGGTAGGTATACAAATTAAAATTTTCAACTTTTAGGATCAGATCAAAGAGCCAAAAACATGAGGGAGTTTAGAAAATAGAAAGAAAGAAAGGAAGAAAGGAGGAAGATGAAGAAGAAGGAGAAGGAGAGGGAGAAGATTGACCTAGCTTGGAGGAAACCCTAAGCTTTTATAGTTCTGGTAAAAGAGGTAAGTTATTTTATCTTCTTCCAACATGAAATTCCTTCTTCATAATATTTTAAATATGCATGATTAGTAAGAATTATGGAGTAATTTGAGGTAGAGCTCATGTATAGAGGTTGAAGCTCAAAAGAAACAAGAGCTTATTATGTTGGTTTTGATGTTAGAATATATTTTGTACCCACAATTTCATAACCTTAGAAGAGGAATTAGGGAAAGTATAAAATATAAAGGTTTGAGATTTATGTCCCTTTTAAATTCATGTAAAAATTTTTTGCTTGATATGGTATGTGTGAGGAGATATGGCTCATTCATTAGGGCTGGTTCACAACCAACTGAAATTTCCTTAGTCTTCCTGTTTTCATATATTTTGATGATCTTATGTTTTGATTTAGACAAAGTGGAAAAAATCAAATTTGTAGGGTTATATCCTCTTTAAATACCTGTAAACCTATTTTTCTTGATTTGTTATGTGGAAAGAAATATAGCTCATTGATTGTGACTGACCTTGAACCTGATGAAATCTCATCAGTCTTATAATTCTATTTTCCAAGAATTTGATGTCCATAGAATCTGAGTTTTATGATGTGTTAAACTTGAAAGTCATTTATTTATGTCTTATCTATATACCTATAAATATTTTGCCAAATACAACATGGTTGATGAGATATTGACCTTTATCATGACTGATTGTCAACATGTTGAAAACCTGCTCACCCTAAGATTAGTCATTTGTTTTGGTGACTTTATAGACTAAATTAGACAATGATTAAAACATTAAAAAAGTTTTTTTTATGTGTTTTTTAAGTTTTGGTAAATTTGTTTTGCAATTGGATTTGAACAATTTGAGATATACCTAAGATTGTATGACCTACTCAGACTGAGATGACAACGAAAGAGGGTAAAATTCAAAAATTCACCTCATTTTCTATAAGTCTTATATTGATATGAAAATTGTCTATATTGTATCATTATGTATCTGGTTTATTTGTAAAAAGAATTAAGTCATTTGGATAAGTATATCAAGATATATTATAGTGAGAGTATAGCAAAGTTACTCTACCAAATAAGGAAAATATGCATAAACACTAGGTCCACTTGCATGAAACACACCCATATTTGCATACCAAGCATTGAAAATTCTTTTGACATACTTATAACCATGTATGTATCAAATGTTAGGGTTCTAACACATTGAGGAAGCCCAAGAGAGAGGACCAAACCTACCATAAAGGTTAGTTACAATAAAGGGTGAGTAAAAACCATAATTAGATTCCAATGTGTATGTGTGATAATTTTATGATATGATTATGTTCTCTTACATGTTTATGTGGTTGAATTGTTACACTTTACATGTGAATACAAGTCAAGTGAGAATTGTATGGTCTTAATGAATACTTAGTATACCATTGTGAATGAACACTTGCGTATGGAACTAAAAGGATGTTGTGACTGACTTGTCAAACACTTGCAAATCACTTTAAAAAGAGACTAATATGTTCTATTGGCACATGGTATTAATATAACCATTCACTTGTTATATGTTGGCCAGCAAAATCAAATGTCACTTAAGTCACATGAATTCCCAAGAGCAGTGTTTGCCTTGCAAGGTCACGACAAAAATCAATTTATTGCATTTGCACTTGCATAGCCAATTCTTATACTTGTTATGTATCCTGATGATATTTGATTGTTAGTTGTGCCATAAGATTTGATTATTATTTTTATTCATTGAGTCGCGATTCAAATAATCGAACTATGTTTTTCAGATACCGAAGCATAGGGTTTGGATACCTTCATGCATGGAGTTTTGCATAGAAATACATGGACCACATGTCGTTTGTTGAATTCCAACTCTCTCTCTCTCTCCTTATGTCATGTACATATATATAATGGGAACTAGTTTATGGTCACTAGCCTTGAACATCTGTTAACATATATGTATGTTGAATCAACCTTTATGCATATATAATTTTGGACATGAATGCCATAATTAGTAAATGAAAATGATCATTATAGTTTTCAGTATCAGAGCAGGGGAAGGTTCCATAGAGACATATATATGAACATGACATGACTTTTGCACTGTTATGCATTATCATATGACATGCTTATATGTCTATACGACATTAAAAGATGGTAGTCATGGTAGTGCCCATGGCTCACTGAGGAGAGAGGAGTAACCCGATTTATATTCCATAGATGCATCATGCCAACCCTTAAGAGATTGACTCGTTGACAAAGTTAGATCTCCACACATTCGTTTATTTCATTGAACATGGCATCACAATTGTGTAGTAAGCATCAACCTTTAGGTTTTACTCTATGTGTTAGTACTCCTTTGTGAGAAGTGATGATTGTGGATAAGGTATGGCATAATTGTATGATTCACATTGATGACATTGAGTTGAATGCTGATCTAGTATAGTTGCCACTCCATCAATTTGATGTGATACTAGGTATGGACTGGTTGTCCAAATATCATCAAATAATGAATTGTTTTACTAAGGAGGTTATTCTAGAATCTCCAAATCATATAAGGGTTATTTTTTAAGGGAAAATCAAATTGTACTTGTGTATCTAATTTATGCTATCAAGGCTTTTCACATGATCAAAAGTGGTTGTGAGGCTTATTTGGTACATGTGGCAGACACAAGGTTCACAAATGAATTACTTGAGAATATTCTAGTGGTAAATGAGTTTCCAGATGTGTTTCCAGTTGACTTACCTAATTTGCCACCTAACAGGGATATAGAATTCACAATTAAGTTAGTCCTAGGAACAACACTGATATCCATTCCATCTTATTGGATTGCTTAAGCTGAGTTAAGAGAATTAAAGATCCAATTGTAGAAACTTGAAAAGGGATTCATTTGATCTAGTGTGTCACCTTGGGGAGCTCAAGTATTATTTGTTAAAAAGAGAGATGGGACAATAGGGCTGTGTATTGATTATAGGCAATTGAATTGGGTTATTGTGAAGAACAAATATCCTTTACCTAGGATATATGATTTTTTTGATCAGTTACAAAGGGCACGAGTGTTTTCTAAAATTGACCTGAAATCAGGATATTATTAGCTCAAAATTTCAAACCTCGATGTATCAAAGACAACTTTTTGAACCAGGTATGGGCATTATGAGTTTTTGGTGATGCCATTTGGTTTGACTAATGCACCAGCTGTGTTTATAGCTCTTGTGAACAAAGTGTTTCAGCCTTGCTTAGATAAATTAGCAATTGTGTTCATTGATGACATATTGGTGTATTCAAGGAGCAAATAGGATCATGAACAACATTTAAGGATTGTGTTGAAATTTTTGAGAGAAAAATAACTATTTGCTAAATTAAGTAAGTGCAAGTTCAGGATTAACCATGTGGCATTTTTAGAACAAGTAGTTTTTCAAAAGGGCATAGATGTGGTTCCAAATTAAATTGAAGCAATGGTAAAATGGGAAACCCCAAAGAGTGTTATAAAGATCTGAAGTTTCTTAGGACTAGTTGTGTATTATCGTCAATTTGTTGAGGGGTTTTCACTTATAGCTACTCCTTTGATTAAGTTACTTTGAAAAAATATAGCATTTCAGTGGTCAGAAATATGTCAAGAGAGTTTTGATGAATTAAAAGAAAGATGGATATTTGCTCCAGTGTTAACCATTCCTACTGATAGCGGAGGATTTGTAGTATATTGTGATGCCTCTCATGAAGGTTTGGATGTGTGTTAATGCAGTATGTATGTATATGCATCTAGACAATTGAAGCCTTATGAATTATCTTACTTAGTATATGACTTAGAACTTGCTGTCACTGTGTTTGTTTGAAAATATGGAGACATTATTTGTATGGAGAAATTTTTCAGACAATTACATATCATAAGAGCTTGAAATATTTAATAAGCCAAAAAGAATTAAACATGAGATAAAGGCGGTGGTTATAACTACTAAAAAATTATGACTACATCGTTGAGTATCACCTAGGGAAGGTAAATGTGGTTACTGATGCTTTGAGTAGGAAATCAAGAAGTGGTGTAGGTCATTTACAAGTATTTCCATTGTCTTATTTAGTTTAGTTACGAGCTATGAATATGAAACTAAACATGCAAAAGAATGGGGTATTGATTGCTACTTTTTAAGTGAGACCAATGTTGCATGATCGAATTAAAGAAGCACAGGGCAAGGATCCAAAGTTACATAGAATGATTAAAATGGTAAATAGGGGAGACATGATGATTTTGATATTTGAAATGATGCCTTGATGTGGGTTATCACATTTGTGTGCCTAATGTTGATAACTAGCAAAGAGAAATCCTAGAAGAGGCACATAATGCTCCATATGCCATGCATCTAAGAATGACAAAAATGTATATTAGCCTGTGATCTCATTTTTAGTGACCTAAAATGAAGAAAGATGTAATAGCCTATGTTTCAACATGTTTGACTTGTCAGTAGATCAAAACAGAACATCAAGCACCAGAGTTGGAAAATTGAAACCAATGATGATTCAAGTATGGAAATAAGAAAGGATAACCATAGACGTTGTGTATGGGTTACTGAGAACTTTGAAGAAGAATGATGCTATATGGGTGATCATTGACAAACTAACTAAGTTAGCTCACTTTTTGCCTATTCAATGGGGTAGTTCACTTAAGCACTTAACCAAGAAATATATGGATGAAATTGTCAGATTACATGGCATTCTAGTAACCATTGTATCAGATAGAGATCCATGATTTACATCTTGATTTTGGGTCAGTTTGCAACAACCTTTAGGTGCCAAGTTGAGTTTCACTATTGCTTTTCATCCTTAGAGAGATGGGCAATCAGAAAGGATAATTTCGACACTTGAAGACATGCTTCAAGCTTATGTGATAGAGTTCAAAGGTGTATAGGATTAATATATTGCCTTGATTGAATTTGCTTATAATAATTATTATTATAGCAATATACAGATGACACCATATGAAGCATTATATTGAAGAAAATGTTAAAGTTTTATATGTTGGGATGAAGAAGGAATACATGTTTTAAAAAGGCTAGAACTAGTGTAGGACACTACAGACAAGGTGAAGGTAATTAAAAGCAAACTTAAAGTAGCACAAGATAGGCAAAAAAGTAATGCATACTAGCATATAAGAGAAATGGAATATGAGGTGGGAGACAAAGTGTTCCTTCGAGTTTCACCATGGAAAGGAATAATTAAATCTTTCAAGAAGGGAAAACTGAGTCCTCAATACATAGGACCATATGAAATCCTAGAATGAATCAATTCATTAGCTTACATGCTAACACTACCACTAAAGATCACTCAGATTCATGATGTATTTCATGTAAGTATGCTTAGAAAGTATTGGTCTAATCCTATACATATACTTAGGGATCCATTAATAATAATTACAGATGATGTCAGTTATGTTGAAGAACACGTGAGAATCATTGGTTATAAGACAAAATAGTTACAAAATCAAGAAATCCCTTTGGTTAAGGTGTTATGGAGAAACCACTCACAAGAAGAGGTTACATGGGAAACCAAAGAGAACATTAAATGACAATATCCAAATTTGTTTACAGGTATTGAATTTCGAGGATGAAATTATTCATAAGAATGGAAGAAATGTAACATCCCTATCCACAGTCATTAGCAGTCTCACATGAACATATTCATTGCATTAATGATTTGCAATCCCATATGAACATATGCATTAGATAAATGATCATTTAGATATGTGAATTAGATAAGCACGATGATGACACATGCACCATTACATTTGGGACACTTGAACATACATGTAATATTTGTATAATTGCATGGCAAATTATCTTATGTTGTGTGCATGATATAACATCATAAATAATGGTGTTTTAGAGCTTATTTAAAAGCATAAGGAGCATATAGGGATTAGGAGATGTATGGAGGTGATGAAAGAGTGAAGAAGAGGGACTAAAAGAGGTATATTGAACTTCCAACCAATGGTAGTGAGACACCATGATTTTGTCTTATTAGGGTAGGTGGGACACCATGATTTTATCTTATTAGGGTAGGTATATAAATTAAAATTTTCATCTTTTAGGATCAGATTGAAGAGCCAAAAATACAAGGGAGTGTAGATAATAGAAAGAAAAAAAAGGAAAAAAGAAGGAAGAAGAAGAAAAAGAAGGAGAGAGAGAAGAGTGAGCTAACTTGGAGGAAACCCTAAGCTTTTTTAGTTTTGCCAAAAAAGGTAAGTGATCTTATCTTGTTCTAACATGAAATTCCTCCCTCATAATATGTTAAACATGCATGATTAGGAATAATTATGGAGTAATTCATGGTAGAGCTTGTGTATGGAGGTTGAAGCTCAAAAGAAATAAGAGCTGATTGTTTGTTTTTGGTGTTAGAGCAGATTTTGTATCCATAATTTCATAACCCTAGAAGAGGAATTAGAAAAAGTGTAAAATTTGAAATCTGGAGCTTTATGCCCTATCTAAGTATATGCAAAAGAGTTTTGCTTGATATGGTATGTGTGAGGAGATATGGCTCCTTCATTAAGACTGCTTCACAACCAACCAAAATCTCCTCAGTCTTTCTATTTTCTTATATTTTGATGACCTTATGTTTTGATTTAGACAAAGTGAAAAACATGAAATTTATAGAGTTATATCCCCTCTAAATACCTATAAAGAAGTTTTCCAAGAATTTGATGGCCATAGAATCAAAATTTTGTGATGTGTTAAACTTAAAAGTTGTATATTTATGTCTTATCTATATGCACATAAAATAGTTTTGCCAAATTTATTATGGTTGATGAGATATTACCCTTCATCATGATTGATTGTCAACATATTGCAAACCTGCTCACCTTGAGATTGATCATTTGTTTTGGTGACTTTATAGACTAAATTAGACAATGATTAAACATGAAAAATGTTCATTTATATGTTTTGTAACTTCTGGTAAATCCATTTTGCAATTGTATTTGTACAATTTGAGATATATCTAAAAATCTAAGACTTACTCAGACTGAGATGTCATTGAAATAGGGCAAAATTCAAAATTCACCACATTTTCTATATATTTTATATTTACCTAAAACTTGACTATTTTGTATTATTATGTGTTTATTTTATTTGAAAAGAAAAAGAATCAAGTCATTTGGATAAGTATATCTAGAGTTATTGCTATGAGAGTATAGTAAGGTTAGGCTGCCAAATAAGGAAAATATGCATAAACACTAGGTCCACTTACTTAGACTGAGCAGTGTTTGCCTCGCAAGGTCACGACAAAAGTCAATCTATTGCATTTGCACTTGCATAGCCAATTCTTATACTTGTAATGTATCCTGATGATATTTGATTGTTGGTTGTGCCATAAGAGTCTGATTATTATTTTTATTCATTGAGTCACAACTCACCAAATCATAATTATGCATTTCAAATACTGAAGCATAGGGTTTGGATACTTTGGTGCATAGAGTTTTGCATAGAGGCACATGACCACAGGTTGTCGACTGAATTCCAACTCTCTCTCTCCTCGTGTCATGTACATATATCTAGATAGAAACTAGTTTTGGTCACTGGCCTTGAACATTAGTTAACATATATATACAATGAATCAACCTTTATGCATATGTAATTTTGGACATGAATGCCATGATTAGTAAATGAAAATGGTTTTTACATTATAATTCTTATGTCTTCATTTTTCTTATACACCTTCTCTAAAAGCAAGAGCAAAATTTTATGTGGCAATTTTATTATAATTAAAGTCAAAGAACTTCTAAAAAAGTTTTAAAATTTTTATTTTATACCCAATTCATCCCTTCCTCTTCGGTTTTCATCCTTACCAATAGACTAATAAGTGGTATTAGAGTTGAGTGTTGAATCTTCTAGGTTTTAATTTTTATTTTAATAAACTCAAATAAAGGGTTATTTATCTATAATTATGCAAGTTCTCTTAAGTTGATCTTATAGGCCACTCATTTGACATGCCAAACATGATTAAGCAAAGTCTCTTAACAAGATTCAATTATTATAGTTAGGAAAAAGAACTCAAAGTAGTAAATAAGTGGGTATTAAGGCAAATGAACATGCATCATGGAAGTTCAATGAGGGTCAGAAAGTAAAGTATAAGTAGCTAAACCCTTATGTATGGCTCAATAGTCAAAGAATTAGCAAATACTCTTTGAGCAAGAACAATAAGCATTGAAGGAATTCAATGATGGTTGAAAAAAAGCTTAATAGAATTGCCCAACTCTACTGAGTATGCCAATGAAAGTTAAGGAGTTGGGAATAAGAATTGAGATGATCACTGTTAGTTATGTGCCTTTGGCCAATGCTTGTAATGGATATTTTTTAATAATGTCATGGGTACAATTCTCTTTTATATTTTATTTATGGCTAAATTATAAATTCTATGAATAGTTAATTCTGCCTAATGTCATGAAGTATGTGACTTGATAGTAAAACCTTTAGGTGTAAAGAATTCTATTCTAAATTATCCCTAGTCAGTCATTATTGTTAGAATGATAATGAATGATGACTAGTATGTGTTTGATTATTAACTATGTTTTACTAGTTATGGATTTGTGATATTAAGTCAAACATATAGATACATGTTTAATAAACATTGTATCGGACCGACTCGCTAGGAGAACACTGCATGGATTAATATTCATAAGTGATTCTTAAGCAATAGAATTAACTTAATCCTTTGACCTAAAAATCACCATAGATTCCAATATGATGAACTTCATGTTTTGATATAGTCTAATTTTTTCTTTAACCAAATGATTGCACAATCAAATATTTGACATGGTGTAAATCATATAATGGAAATATGAGTGATTGAGACAGAATTTGTCCCTCATAAATTTTTATGAGAAATATATCTGTGGGCCTTTCAGTAAGTTAGATTGAAGAGATTGCATGACCATGCAGTAATGAATTGATAAAGGTTGTCAATTTCATTTTACATCAGTCTACTTGGAAATCAAGATAAACTATATAAAGATGACACCATCCATGCCTTTTGTTCAATTAAGATATAATGTTGTTAGACTAGGGTAGTTAACCCTAAGTCTTGGACCTCTTTTGATCTTAACAAAGGGGATTAATCAATTCTAATGTTTCAATTTAGTGTTGTTTTGCAACTTTTTTTGTTAGTCTTTAAGTTAGAAGTTCGATAGAAATCTTAGTCTTTAAAGAATGTGAAGTAACTTCTAAATTGCGACTACGATATAAGATTCACGACCGCGATCCGTGAGAAGACTTGCTAGAAAATCAGACAGATGAAATCGCAGAGTCATTCTCATTCGTGACTTATCTAAAAGAAGAACTCCAAAAGTGACAGACGAATTCATGATCTAGCACACTTTGATGATTTTGTATCAGTTTTATAGCAATGTCTCTTTGGTGGGTAGATGCTACAAATACCTCACCAAACAAATGTAAATGCAAAAGAATTAATAACTTTGTACCCAAACTCTTGCAATTTTGCTAGTCACTCTTTTATATTCTTTAAGTCATTGTTGGGTGTAAGCATAAACACCATCTGTAATAGGTTATAGTGTGAGCCTATCAAAACACTAAGAGAGGTTATTGTGTGAGCTTGTTAAAACATAAGTGTATAGGTTATTGTGTAAGCCTCAAAACACAAGTGTATAGGTTGTTGTGTGAGCCTTCAAAACACAAGTGTAAAAGTTTGGTGTAAGCTTGAAAACACCTTTAAAAGTTAGTGGAATACCCAATTTCAAAGAATTGGGAAGTGGATGTAGGTTGGATTATACCTGAACCACTATAAATCTTGTGTTTCCTCTCTTCTCATTTGTTTTCTTTTTTTCCAATTTTAATTTTTATACATCAATTCAACCCCCCCTTCTTAGTGTCTAAGGCCAACAAGTGGTATCAGAGCCAAGCTTCACAATCAAACCTTCATTGGGTGAACAAAGATCATGGCATAAGAGGGAATCCACTCACAACTCAAGCCTTATTTTGATGGAACAGACTATACTCATTGGAAGTATAGGATGGAGATCTATCTTGACATAGATGAGGTGGACCTTTGGGATGTGGTCATCAAGGAATGGAAGCCACCCACCAAAGTTATGGATGGTAATAAAGAATTAATCCTAAGGGAAGAATGGGTTGAAGCTCACCGAAGATCAAATGGTAAGAATAAGAGGGCAATGACCATTTTTCTAAGGTCGCTCTATAAAGAAGAGATTGAGAGAGTGCAATATTGTCAAATAGCACATGCCACTTGGAAGACTCTAGAAAACTATCATGAAGGCACAACTCTAGTCAAATCAAGCCGTTTGGAGATGTATGGCACCGAATGGGAACTCTTCATGATGAAGGACAATGAGAGCATCATAGAAATGATAAATAGGCTCTTGTCCATTGTCACTAATATGAAGAAATTTGGAAAAGCACTCACTATCTTTAAGGAAAACACAAAAATTCTTAAAACACCTCCTCTAGATAAATTTGGTGCTAGAGTTTGCAGCATATAAGACTTCAATTCATAGATTAGAAAGGTTCCAACCAATGTGTTAATAGGCAAACTCTTAACTCATGAGTTGGCCTTACAAAAAGATGAACAAATAAAGATGCTAAGAGGCTAAGGAGACAAATCGGAGAAAGAGAAAAAAACCATGGCTCTTAAAGCTTCAATAAAAGAGAAGTAGGTAGAGATCACCTCAAGTGATGAAGAAAGTGACAAGGAAGAAGAAAGCTAGCAATGCTCTCTAGGAGGACAAATGAGTTGATCAAGAGAAGAAAAGAAAGAAAAGGCTTCAAGAAGACAACTACTAATCCAAGAGAGAAATCCAATGAAGTCATTTGTTATGAATGTGGCAAGCAAGGCCACACCAAGTATGAGTGTCCTAAGTTAAAGAAGAAGAAGAGATGGAACAAAGAGAAGAAGAAAAGGTTTTTAGCCACTTGGGATGAAAGCTCAAGTGAAGTAGAGGAAGAAGGAGAGGTTGCTAACATATGCTTCATGGCACAAGAAGATTTTACAAATGAGTTAAGTACTTTTTCCCATTCTCATTCTAATTTCGAATTTCATGAGATAGATGAAGAGCTTTTAGAGGCTCTAACCATGAGGTGTGACAAGTATAAGTCACAAGTTAAAACTGATAAGAAAAGTTGTTCAAAATTAAAAGATGAATACAAGACTCATAGTGATCTTGTAAATGAGTTGAGGACTTCTAATGAAGAACTCAAAAATATAGTAGAAAAACTTTCCACTTTATCTTCTTCAATGGCTTCATTACTAAAAGAGAAAGACACTATTAAAGGAGAAGTCATTGAACTTAGAAGCTCAATCTCTAAGTTCCATAAAGGAAAAGAAGCCTTGGACACATTGATTGTGTCACAAAGACCACCTCTAGTTAGACATGGTTTAGGCTTCAATGGAGCCTCCTCATCATCTCATGCCACATTTGTTAGATCTTCAGAACCTCAAACATCTAGCATTGAGGTAATTGGGAAGAAAAGTGCTCCTAGCACTAAGCCTCATAAGCCTAAGGGCAAAAGGAAGACTCTTCCAAGCTCTAGAGCCAATACTCAAAGAGCTAAACATGCCAACATTTACAATAAAAAGCATAGTCATACTCATAACAAATTTTCTTCTATTACTCATCATACATGTTCATGCATGCATTCACATGACCATGGTATGAGAAGGCCTCATACTCATACTAAATTTATGCAAAGGAGAAAGACTCCTAAGTCTAAACTCCAATGCCATTATTGCATGAGATTTGGACATATTAACATTCATTGTTATATTAGGAAGGCTTACCTCAAATTAGAGGACCCTTCATCTTCTAACCCCCAAGGACCCAAGTATGCTTTGGTACCTAAGAAGAGGTAACTTACTATTGTTATGTAGGGGAATGTGGCAACTACCAAATCAAACAATTGGCGTTTGGATAGTAGATGTTCCAAGTACATGACTGGAAATAGAAAGCTATTCACGATATTGAAAGAAAAAAAAGGTGGAGATGTCACATTTGGTAACAATGCCAAGGGTAAGGTAATTGGCATTGGAACTATTGGTAATAATGAATGTTCTTTAATTGATAATGTTCTTTTAGTTAGTGGCTTACAACATAATTTGTTAAGTGTAAGTCAATTATGTGACAAAGGTAATAAGGTCACCTTTGATCGTAGAGAATGCCGAGTCACCACTTTAGTGGATGATGAGGTTATTTTCAAGGGTGAAAGGAAAGGCAATACCTACTTAATTGACTTAGAAAATTTGGCTAACCAATTTTTTAAGTGTCTTATGTCTTTGAGCAATGAAGCTTGGTTGTGGCATAAAAGGCTTGGGCATGCAAGCATGGATTTTCTTCAAAGCCTATCTAAAGGAAAGTTAGTGGAAGGGCTTCCCAAGCTAAACTTCTCCAAAGACAAGACATGTGGTCCATGCCAAATGGGAAAGCAACACCATGCCTCTCACAAAGCCAAAAATGTTATAAGTACATCTAAACCACTTCAACTTATCCATATGGACTTGATAGGACCTACTAGAAGTGCTAGCTTTGGTGGAAAACATTATGCACTAGTCCTTATAGATGACTACTCTAGGTTAACATGCGTATCTTTTCTAGCTCATAAGAATGATTCATTTGATGCTTTTAAAAGTTTTGCAAAAAGAGGTCAAAATGAAAAAGGTTACTTCATATCTTCTATTAGAAGTGACCATGGAAAGGAATTTTAAAATGAGTCATTTAAAAATTATTGTTTAGAGAATGAAGTTTTTCATAATTTTTCAACTCCTAGAACACCACAACAAAATGGTGTTGTAAAGAGGAAAAATAGAACTTTGGTAGAAATGGCTAGAACAATGCTCAATGAGTATTCCTTATCAAATTACTTTTGGGCCGAAGCCATTAATACCTCATGTTATATTGCAAACAGAGTTTTCAAAAGACTCATTCTAAATAAAACTTCTTATGAGCTTTGGAATGGTAGAAAACCCAAAATTTCATACCTAAGAGTATTTGAATGTAAGTGTTATATTTTGAACACCAAGGATAATCTTAGGAAATTTG
>CATIWR010025847.1:0-11734 GCA_949677035.1 Omphalea diandra
TTTGTACCATTTTATTTCATATTTATCCGCTAGACAATAAGGAAAAGATCAAGTAAAATAGCATAAATGAATTATACATTCATTACAAGGAAACATAGATAACAATGTATTTTACATGGAAAAAATATGTTGTCTAATCATCAGCTATTTTTGAAACTAAAAGAAACAAAAGAAGGAAAGAAAATAAAAGACAGTAACTATGCAGATGAATCATAAAGATGAAAGGTATCTTGAAGCTCTGAAAGTGATTTTCGCTCTTTGGGTTGCTCTTAGTTCTTAGGCTCTGTTGGCAGTACAGGTTCATTAGCCTTTTATGAAGGGATCTTATTGCTTGGAAGAAGTGTCTTTATGCTCAGGTGGAACCATTTGCTGCTCTTGTTCACTTGGACTTTTAATCATCTCAGCTTTGAGCTGGTTCATTTCTCAGTGAAGAGAAGTGGAAGAGTCCTCGACTCTTTTTACCACAATAGTGAGTGCTTCTAGCTGCTCAAGCACTATTTGCTCAAAAGGAGAGAGAGATGGAGTAGATAGAGTAGGTGTACTAGTTCCTAGTCCTTCTACTATTGCAATCCTACCCTAACAGTTTCTTTAATATTATCTTTATCCTATTCTTCTCAAGGAACTTCTCCTTCCTTAAACACTTTCTTAATCAATCTTATGTCTAATCTTTGTAAATTCCCTATGCTCAATAACATTTTCTTTCTAATGGGCTCATTGTCAGGCAACTTTTTAGCACTAAGTCATAATCCTAGAGGTTTGCCTCGATAGAGGGGATGGCTTTCACAAACTTTGCAATTTTTGTGATGTACTGAGCCATCATGAAGTTTTCAAGCTTGACAATTTTGCCATCCATTCACTATAGCAACAATCAAGGTGTGTTCACATTTTGCTTATTCTTCATGCACCAGAGGTAGAATAAATCCATCAGGGTGCAGTTGCCATTTGATTGTCCGCTTCTATTTATATTTCAAGTAATGAACCTATGGGCAATCCTTAAAGTTTAGCTCTTGATCTTTGAAGCTTTGATATTGTTGTTGTTGTAATTGCTTGTTCCATCAGTTATGGATTTCTAAAATTGATTGACATGTACTTTGAAGGTTAGAGAAAGATTTGTCAAACCAATATTGGTAACATCTAAACACCTAGCCAAGTTCTTTGGCCTGATCTTGTATTTCTTTTCAAAAAGCCTAAAGTTGATTATGCCAACTTTAGCATAAAATCATAATCATTCCCCAAAACTTTCAAAGCAGTGAGGAATTCCATAATAAGCTCCAAGTAAGAAGGTTCCCTAATGTGGTAAAAAAATTCCCATCTTATTCTTATCATCAAATCTTCAACTTGCTCTGCCAAACTATATCTTTACAAATCTTTCCATTCGAGGAATTTTTCACTGCCAAACTGTTATTTCAGTAATTTATGAGCTAAAATCTTTTCTTTTTCATATTTGAGGTGAAATTGTTGAGCTAGAAGATCAATTGAAGGATTTAACCTAGTTTGGGAGAGTGCCCTATTTCATGCCTTTCCCTTTGCCTTTAGATTCTTGGACCATCTTGGCCTTCTTCTTCTGCTAGGATTTTAAGTTTAAAGGTTCTACACTCCTCTTATTTTTTTAAGCAATCATAGAAGCAAGATTCTCTTCAGTTTCAGAGCTAGAGTTAGTATAGAAAAGTTGAGGATTCTTCCTCACATTTTGTTTAAATCTTTTGGTAGAGTCAATTTTGAGTACCATGAGTGATTTTGAGGGATTGATGTAAGCAAAAGCAGAAAATTGTGGCAGAATTTGAGAGAGAGAGAGAGAGATGAAGAAAAAGCAAGGCTATAATAAAAAGTAAAACTGATTTTTTAGGGTTTAAGGGATTTAAATAGAAGTTCAACAGGTTCTTTTTTTTAAAAAAAAAATATGATCTTTGGGAATGTTCAATGGTTGTTGTGAGTTAGGCAATGATTGTTAGACATGACTATCAGCTTAGTCTTCTAAGAGTTCTTCAACCAACCATAGTGGTTGGTTCATAACAACCATTGAAATTATGACAATGGTCTTTAGGGATACACAACGATTGTTGAGACTAATATAATAAAAAATAAAAACTTACATATGACACAATGGTCGTTGCAGTCGTTATAAGATACACAATGGTCATTGGCCATGTTACATAAATAAAAACTTAGTTTAAAACATATTTCTTAATGACAACCATTTTAAAAACTTAGCTGATGAAAGTTATTAATCAAATTCAATAAAATGGTCATGAATTTAACTAATATTTGGACAGTTGATTTACAACATACACAATTATAAACTTTAGTTATTGAATTTAAAGACTTTTATAGTGATCAAATATCATCACAAACAAGGATTATAAATTAGTTGAGAAGGAGATAAACATGTTTAAAGTTAATCCAAGGTATTTCCATCAATCATACCAAGTTCTCTTTTGATGAATTACGTCCTTTCATCATAAAAAGGTTTAGTGAAAAAGTTTTCCAATTGATGGTTAGTATCAACAAATTCCATTATAATATCTCCATTATTAGCATGATCCCCAAGAAAGTAATGTCTAATGTCTACATGTTTGCTTCTAGGATGTTGAATGAGATTTTTAGACAAGTTTATAGCACTAGTGTTATCACACTTGATAGCAAATTATTTTACAATAACATTTTAATCAAGAAGTTGTTGTTTCATCTATAGGAATTGGGCATAACATAGGCCAACTACTTCATACTTAGCTTTAATAGTTGACAAAGCAAATGAGTTTTTCTTTTTGCTACTTCAAGACACTAAACATTAACCAAGTAATTGACATATGCCTGAAGTGCCCTTTCTATCTAAGGTATACCCAATAAAATCAGCATCAGAAAATACATTTAACTCAAATGAAGAACTCTTAGGATACCAAAGTCCTAAGTTTGGAGTACCAACTAGATACTTAAATATGTGTTTCATAGCATGCAAGTGAGACTTTTTAGGATTAGATTGATATCTAACACATAAGTAAACATTGAACATAATATTAAGTCTAGAGGTTATGAGATAGAGTAAACTACCAATCATACGTCTATATAGCTTTTGGTATACATTCTTACCATGTTCATCCATGTTTAGCTTGATGTTAGTGCTTATAGGAGTTTTACAAGGTCTATTGTTGTCCATGCCAAATCTTTTGATTAGTTCCTTTGTATATTTGGCATGATTGATGAAGATTCCTTATTTTCCTTATTTGATTTAAGGAATAATTTGAGTTCTCCATCATGCTCATTCCAAACTCACTCTTCATTACTTTAGAAAAATCTTCACATAAGCAAACATTAGTAACACCAAATATGATATCATCTACATATATTTGCACTAACAATATGTCCCATTTCTTTTTCTTAAAAAAAAAAATAATTATGTCTACCAAACTTTTAGAGAAACCTTTTTCTACAAAAAAGTTGTTTAATCTCTCATAATAAGCTTTTGGGGTTTGCTTCAAATCATATAAGGTTTTGGTCAGTTTGAACACATGATTAGGAAAGCAATGACTTTCAAAAGCAGGAGGTTGTTCAATATACACTTCCTCATTAATGTAACCATTGAGGAAGACACTTTTGACATCTTCTATTTGATATAACCTGAAATCCATGTGAGATGCAAATGCAAGTAGAATTATAATGGCTTCAAGTCTAGCTATAGGTGCAAAGGTCTCATCAAAGTCAATCCCTTCTTCTTGGTTATAGCCTTTAACTACTAACTGAACCTTGTTCCTAATAATGACTCTATGTTCATCAAGTTTGTTTATATAGACTTAATTGGTTTCAATAACATAATGATTATGAGGTTTAGGACTAAGGTCCACACTTTGTTTCTTTTGAATTTGTTGAGTTCTTCTTGCATAACAAGAACCCATTGTTCATCTCTAATGGTCTCATCTATGGTCTTTGGCTCAATAAGGGATAGAAAAGTAAAATTGGTATATGCATTTCTAAAAGATGATCAAATTGTTACTCGACTTGATGGGTCACTAATGATAAGATCTCTTAGGTGATCTTTCTTAAAAATCTAGTCCATTTCCAATTAAGTTTGCTCTTCACTAGGAGTAGGAGGAGGTGGATTTTATTTCTTTCATTCCTTATGTCTTGTAGCTTTTTCACATTATTTCCTTCTTCTTCAATGTTTAGCTCACTCACAGGACTTGTAAGATCATCAATATCTTTTTTTTTTCTTAAAGAAGTAAGGTCAAATTCATCAAATACAACATACACAAACTCCTCTATAATAAGTGTTCTCTTATTGAAGACTCTATACCCTTTGTAAGTGGTAGACTATCCAAGGAAAATTTATTCATTGGACTTAGAGTCAAACTTACTAAGGTTATCTTTAGTGTTTAAAATAAAACACTTGCAATTGAAAACTCTAAAATATGTAATCTTGGGCTTCCTATTGTTCCATAACTCATAGGGAGTTTTCTTCAACAAAGATCTCATTAAGACTCTATTTAAGATATGACATGAAGTGTTTATAACTTCAGCCTAAAAATACTTGGGAAGATTGTACTTATTCAACATGGTTCTAGCCATTTCGTGAAGAGTTTTATTCATCCTTTCTACCACATCATTTTGTTGTGGTGTTTTGAAAGTTGAGAAATTCTGTGAGATACCATACTCATCACAAAAGTTATGAAAGTTAGCATTCTCAAACTCTCCTTCATGGTCACTCCTAATATAATAGGTTTTCAAATTTTTTTGGTTTTGAATTTTCCTAGCAAGGGTTCTAAATGCATCAAAACAAGAATCCTTATGAGGGAGGAACAATGCCGAAGTGTATCTAGAGTAATCATCTACTATGACAAATGCATAATGCAGGCCTCCTAACCTAAATGCTTTAGCAGGGCAAAAAAAATCCATGTAAAGTAATTGCAATGCTCTAGGAGAACTTACCTTACTATTGGCTTTAAATGAGGATTTAATGTGTTTACCTCTTTGAGATGTTTCACACACTCCTTTTTTTGCGAAATTGATTTTAGGTAGTCCTTCAACCAAGTTTATTCTCTTTAACTTATTAAGGAGTTTCATATTAACATGTCCTAGCCTTCTATGTCAGGTTTTACCTTCATCCACTATGGAGACCAAACACTATGCATTATGGTTAATAAGAGAATTTAAATTAATCATATAAATATAATGAACTTGTCTACCAATGAACAAAATTTTTTTGTCATTCATCCAGGACATATAACATGCATGTGGCTCAAACATAACTCTAAAACCTTTGTGACACAACTGATGTATACTGAGCAAGTTGTGGTTGAGTCCATCAACAAGTAGTACTTTATTAAGGATAGGCGAGTCATCATCCTTACCAACTTTACCTATGCTAATAATTTTGCCTTTGCCATTGTCTTCAAAAGGTACATTTCCAAGCCTTCATCCTTTTCCAATTGTGTGAAGAACTTCCTTTCTCTTGTCATGTGCTTTGAACATCCACTATCAAGATACCACTCTTGCTCTCCAACTAGGGATTTCAAGCACATCTATAAAACAAGGAAAATTATGTCTTAAGTACCCAAACCTTCTTTAGTCCTAAGGGTTAGTTCTTGCTAATTACTCATCATGCCTTTTAGATTGGCAATGATAGGAAATGTGGCCATATATACTATAATAGAAATAATCACCATCAATGTGAGTTGATATCCCATGTCTAGGTGGTACTTGCATATAGTATCTCTTAGACTTGTAGCTTTTTTGAGCAATGTACCTAGGAGTATTTCTTATGTGAGGAATTATTTTGTGTTGTCTATGCCAATACCCATAATTATGCCAATTTTTGTGTCTTTGCATAACTTGCCTCTTAGGCTTGTAAGAAGGATATATATAGGCATAATTTGATCTATGCAGAATATTTCTCAATTATGTGTGACTTTCTTGAGACTTCCCTCATGAGCCATTATTAGTGGCATTTCCCTTTTTAAAAACTTTTTGCTTCATAACATAGTTAGAAACATAATTCTCTTTGGCTTTAATAAAGACCATTTGAGAATAAAAGGGAACCATTGAAGTAATGACATTATAACCTAATACATATTTGATAGATGGACTCATTTAAGCTTCAAGGATGAAGTCTAACTTCTCTTTTCCTTTAGTGAACTTGCTGAGATTTTTTTTATAGTTTAAGGTTCTTAATTGTGAGGGATTCTACCTTTTTGGCTAGAGTTTCTTGACCTTTAACACTTTCTTTCAAGGATTTATTCTTTTTTTCAAGAGAAGAGGTATTAGACTTGAAAGTCTCAATGCTCATAGTGAGTTTGGTGATTATAAAGTATAACTTATCTCTAGAATAGGAGTTGAAAGGATTCACCTCCTTATCACCATCACTATCACTGTCACTGTTGGAAGTGTGTTCATTTGAAAAATCATTTGACTGCTCCTCAGTTGTCATGAGACATAGGTTAGCTAGCTCCTTTCTTCTTTCATCTTCATCAAGTTTGGAATCACTAATATCATCCCATGTGGCTTTGTATACCTCCTTTCCTTTCTTAGAGGTGTACTTTCTGAAAAATAGCTTGTTTTTCTTGATCTTAGGATAATATGATTTTATATGCCCTTTCTCATTGTATTCATAACAGGTGAATTGACTCTTGGTGTCGTTCTTCTTACAATTCCTTGCTTGTCTACCCCTTTTGTTTGAAGGAAACTTCTTTACTTGGTTGGTGATGAAGGAAAGACGTTCATCTTCACTACTATCTTCATCATTACTAGAAAAGGAAGAAGTTGGTAAGTAAAAAGTAAAGGGAGTTTCAGAAAGTACCTCTTTGGCTTTTAATGCCAAGTTTTTCTCTTTCATCCCTGTGTTTTCAGCAGGCTTCTTAAAAGTGATCTTATGAGCCAATAGTTCCCATAAGCTCAATAAGTGACAGGACATCTAGTTGTTGGCTTCCTTTATATCTCTCTTTTTAGCTTCCCACATATCTTTGGGATGTGTTCTCAGAATTTTTGCTATCATGTCTTCATTTGTATACGACTTCCCTAAGGTCTTGAGAGTCCCCACAATATCTATAAATCTATTGTACATCTCAATAATAGTTTCACCAGGTTGGTGTATAAATATTTATACATGTATGTGTGCATTTGTATCTTTTTATTCTTTACTTCATTAGTTCCTTCATGTTGGATTTGCAGTGTGTCCTATCTTTCTTTAGCTGATGTACACATTTATAACTTGGCATACTGAGATTTATGGATTGCATAAAAGAGAACTTGCATTACTCTTTTATTCTTTAGGTTTGCCTTATTTTCTTCAGCAGTCCACTCACTTTTTAGCTTAGGTACAAGAACATCTCTAACTAGCTTCGTTGGAACTTCTCTTCTTTCCTCAATAATGCCCTACAGGTCAATGGTTCATTGTCAAGGAAGATCTCCATATGATTCTTCTAGTAATCATAGTCATCTTCCTTGAAGAATTGAGGCTTATGGATGGATTATGATTCTTCATGACTTGTCATGATCTTTGCTCTGTGCACTTAAGCTTTGATGAAGAGACCTGCTCTGATATTAATTATTATTTATAAGTGCCTTAGAAAGGGGTTCAATAGGGCAATGACAAGAGTTAATAATTAAAATAAGTGTTGAAAAGATGAAGAATCAAGACACAAGATTTATAGAGGTTCGACACAACCAACTTACATCATTTTCTCTAATATTTCCACTAGAGCCTTCACTATCTTGAATACTTAAGGTATTATCAACAACCTTTACAAAGGTAAGTTTCCAGGCACTACCAAGTCTTTACAAGTGATAGATTATTAGGCTCTCTCAACCTCTTATAAGTAGTTTGACAAATACTACTAAACCTTAAACCAAAGTACTTTTCATGTAATACTTTAAACCTTTCACAAGATCTAGTTTTTAAGGTTTCTCAACCTAAGATTTCTTCAAACTAAATACAATAATTAAAGATGGAGGAAACACTTTTCACTTAATGTGGTTGAGAATGTGAAAAGATTTTTTGAAAAGCTTATCCTTCAAACTCTATTTTTGAAGATAACTATTATATGCTTTGAATATTGAACTTCTGTTGATTGTTAGATCACTCTTTGTTCACCTTGTTGATTGAGAAAGCTTTCACAATAGAACACTCACTTAATGGAACAGTTCTCTATGTATTTCTATTGAGAACGGGTCTTTTTATATCATGAACAAAGAACTAGTTGTTATAAGAAGAAGATGTTTTTTTCTTTATAATTGTAGACTATCAATGCTCATTGAGCAATCTCCATGCCCATTGCTTAATGTATCAACCATTATTGATTTCACATAAATGAGTGGTTATCAAGCAAAATACACTCCCAATGGTCATTGGTTGTGTTAAAATGCCTATTGGAACTAGTTGTTAAAGAGAATTTGACTTAAGGCTCTTCCTTTAACTTTTACAAAGGATTATTTCACTTTTTCTTCAATGACTTGAAGAAAAAAATGGTTGTTACTCTTAAACTTTAATGCCCGTTGGAGGAGGATTAATGCCTATTTTTTATTCCTAGAAACTATGAACTTAATGCGCTGCTTTTTTAAGGTCTACAAAAGTCTTTCAACGGTTGTTGGAAGATTTTCAATGCTTGTTAGCAGCATATTCAATGTCTTTTGAGATATGAAAGTCCCTCGCTAAGGGGTTTAGAGCTTATAGCTTAAACTGGGGTAATTATCCAACACCTATCGATGAACTTCCAATGCCCATTGAATGTGCTTAACACCTATTGAAATAAAAAGTGTGCCTTGTTGGGGGGGTCCGAAGTCTTTAACTTAATTTAGAGAACTTTTCAATGCCTATTAAGATGGACCAATGCCAATTTAGTGTTCTAGAGAGTTTTGCTCAATCTAAGGCACTTTGTCCGATGCCTATTGCGAAAATGCAACACCTATTAAGGGCAAGATCAATGCCCGTTGCGAAATTCAATGTGCATAGACATGTTAGAGCAACTGTCCAACACTTGTTGGGAATATGGACAACGTCCGTTGGAAGGTCCAAAAAGTTATACTTAAGTTGAAGTGTTTCTCTAATGCCTGTTGTGGGATCTTCAATCCCCTTTGTCAAGTCCACAATGCCTATTGGAAGAAGATAACACTCATTGGTTTATTAAGCTGAGTTTACCTTAGCCTTCACTCTATAATACTTTGAGTTTTCAACCATGATTTCTTTTCCAATCATCATAGTTCAAGGAGTTGATGTATCTGAAAGTTCTAACACAAATAACTTGGACAAGAGTTAGTTCTTTGACATGTTTGTGATCATCAAAACAATACTTGGAACCTTAAGGTTTAACAAATACCAATATAATCCATTGCAACAAGATGCAAGCCCTTAAACAGAAGAAAAAAAAAAAGAATTAAACACAATTACTTATGCACTATAACTCACTTTCCTCATGTATTAACAGTAATATCAACAACAATCAAACAATTTCAAAATAAACTACCAATATCAACAACAAAATTAAATTCTATAACTCTTGCGCCCATAAACTGATCGTCTAGGATTAAGAGTGGTCTAACATGTCTTCAAAATGCATAATCGACCACATTTACAACATGGGACTCGAACTGCCATTCTCGATTTAAAAAATTTTGCACTTTGAAATTTTAGGGTTTATATCTAATTGAAGGATATGAGATAATTTAGTCAAATACAAGTCAAATTCATATGAAGGACTAATGAGTGTTTGAGATTTAAAGAGAATGAACTCTTGAATTGGTTTGAAGACTAAAAGATCAGAAATCAAGAGAGAGAGATAGAGCTAAAGGAAAATAGTAAAACATTTTTTTCTTAGTGTTACTCACTTGATGATGTGGCAAACTATGCCATGTTATTGACGCGTGGCACCATACGTTTCACGCCGCCTTGACACCCTCAAGCTAAGTAATCCTATGCTATATATAGACAAAGCCACATCAGTATTCAAGTGACTGAGACTCCTTAATTTGGTCAAATTTTGCTAATTGAAATAGTAATCAAATTTGAGTGACTTGATTAAATAAAATCAAATTTTCATGACCATAATAAAATTTAGCCCTAATTTCAGTGATTACTGGTTTAAATTACTTCTAATCTAACCTTTCAAATGGCAGTTTGTGTGCTAGTGTTATAATATTCAGATCAACTCAGAATCAGGTGGTAAAGGTTGGTTTAAGGGTGTTATAATATTCAACTAAACTCCAAGTGAATTTGTGGTTTTGGAGACTTTTTCCCTCCTCCCTCCTGATAACCATTTCTTGCTTTGGGTTTAACTTGTCTAATTTTCATTATTATTAGAGTACCAAGTGCATGATCCAACAACTATTTTCACTAGTTGTGGCTTGCTTTTCCCAAGGCAACCAGTGGCTCGTCATTCTCTATATTTTCTTTAAAGAAAACATTAAGATGGGTTTATAAGATAAAATATTAATATGAAAATAATTATAAGATTTAAAATTTAAAAACTCACTAAATAAAATTTCAAGTATCAACAACAATAAAATTTAAAATCCTATAAATAAAAAACATAAGGATTAAGTTTCAAAACTTAAAATTTTTAAGAATTTAAACTTTCAACAAAAGAATAAACCTTTAATGTTTATAACATATAATTAATAAAATTTAAATTTGAAGATATTATACCATTAATATTAATTATTCTGAAATATACACTTTGATAGATAATTATTTTTTTTCTAAAAAATACTAGTAACCATGTGTTATAAAATTTTAATTAAGAAACGATAGAAAAATGACTAAAATTTTCATACATTTAAGTAATACTGATTTATTAAAACAGAAATTAAAATTAAACTTGCAACTATGTAGATTGAGAATGAAATTTGATAACTTCTACAATCATAATAAATGGTTAAATTTACTATACATCATTCTGTAATTATATGCCTTAATCAAATTTTTAATATAAAATCATATTTTCAGCGACATGTAATGAAAGAATAGCTTTTATTTTTCTTTTTATTTCAGTAATACACTTAGAACCATAAGATAATGATTTTTTTTTTTTTTTGAAATTTAGTGAATGAAATAAAACCAATAATGTAAACATTTAGAAATTATGAAATTAAAAATTTATGACAAGTGCCAAATTTATATAATGTGTCATTCTCTCTCTTATATATATAATGTGCCAAATTTACTCACACCAAAGTGCAAAAAAATTTTACTTATATATAATGAGGTTAAACTCGGGTGTAATGCCACGTAATTTAATCCCTCCTTTTATTTTTTAATTTTAAATACAAAACATTTCAAATATAAAAATAATTGATATATTTTTCATTTGTTTATCAAAATATTTTATAAGATATTAAAATATAATAATATATCAATATATCCATAGATTGTATATAAAACTTTTAAAAAAATTAAAATAAACTCAGACAAAACTAATATAGATTCTTAAAGCCAAATAACATAATCCGACTGTTTGTAGTTGCCCTAAGAATGAAGGCATAACAAAACAACCACTTCTTTTGTCAAAAACAAAAAAACAAAAACAAATAAAAACAAAACAACCTTTTTTTTTTTTTGTCATTTAAAATGATAGATTTTCAAGTTTCAAATTCATATATGAATTTAGCCCTAAATCCAAATTCACCCACCCAAACAATGAATTTGAATTTCCAACTTCAAATACTCATTGCCCAAATTCATAAATCTAATTAGAGGTTATATAATTGCAATGACTTTGGCATTCTCCAATACACACACACACACACACACATA
>CATIWR010025879.1:0-15121 GCA_949677035.1 Omphalea diandra
AAATTTTTTATTAAAACTATACTATACAAGATTGAATGTATAAATCCATAGACAATCTTTCATTACAATTATCTCTCTCTCTCTCTCTCTCTCTCACACACACACACACACATATATATATATATTAATTTTATTTTTAATATTAAAAACCACCCCCCCCCCCCCCCCCCCCCCCCCCCCCCCTCGCACAAGGACGGGATTAAGGATGAGAAGGCAACCTTAAAAATATCAAAAATTCCTGAAAATCTTAAGATTTCAGAACTAGAAAATGAGAGGGCAACAATAAATTTCAATATAAATGGTGATTATAAGGTGGAAGAAGCCAATGAGGATGAAGAAAGCAAACCTACACAAGTGAAACCATATGTTCCACCTATTCCTTTTCCCTAAAGGTCGCAAAAACACAAGTTAGACAAACAATATGTCAAGTTTTTAGAGATGTCTAAGCAATTTCACATCAACATTTCATTTTCTAAAGTTTTGGCATAAATGCCTACATATACAAAATTCCTTAAAGATCTTTTATCTAACAATAGAAAGTTGAAGCAATTTAAGACAATCACCATTTTCAGAGGAGTGTAGTGTTATAATTCAAAATAAGCTTCCACCAAAGCTTAAAGATCTAAGGAGTTTTTCTCTTCCATATCAAATTTTTTATTGCATAGAACATTATGTGATTTAGGTGCAAGTATTAGTTTAATGTCTTTTTCTATTTGTAGGAAATTGAAGCTTGGTGAAATTCAATCAAATACGGTGATTTTGCAATCAAAGGATTGCTTTACTAAGTGCCCGATTGGAGTGGTAGAAAACGTTCTCTTATAAGTAGGAAAGTTCATTATACTGGTGGATTTCATTATACTTGACATGGATGAGGATGTAGACATACCTTTAATTCTTGGAAGAACATTTTTTGGCAACTGCAAGGGGTATAATTGATATGAAGAATGGCAAATTGACTTTGAATGTGATGGGAGAAACAATGGAGTTCAATATTTTTAAAGCTATGAAATAATCTTTTTTCATTAAAGATTGCAATAAGGTGGAAGTGATTCACGAGCCAATTCAAGAGGTTTTTTTAGCAAGAGCATCTTAAGGATCCATCTGAAGCTTGCATGGTTTAAGGGGTATCACCATTGCATGAAGAACATGAAAATGCAACTAACTTTTTAAAAGCAAGTCCTCCATTTAAAGATTGTAGGTTTGAGAATTTTACACTAGGTAAGTATTCCCCATCAATTGAAAAAGCTCTAATTCTAGAGCGAAAACCTCCTCCTCTTCATTTGAGATATGCATTCCAAGGTGATTCTTATGAAAATGCTTAGATATATAAGAAGAAAGATAAGTTATGGCATTCTAAGTAATTTCACAAATTCTCACTTAAAGTTGGACAACATGTGTTGCAAGTTTTACATTATGGAGCTATAAAGTTGCAAGGAGATGGTTCTAAAACGTTCAAAGTGAATGGGCAACATTTGAAGCCTTGTTTCTATGATGATACATTACAAAATAGAGAGATTCTTCTCCTAAATTCACCTTCAAGCTAAGAATTTCTAGAAAAAAGTTGAGCTAATGACTTTAAACAAGCGTTTGTTGGGAGGCAACCTAATGATTTTATTGTTTTAGTCATTTTTAGATTGCTTATTTTAATTTTTGCATGTTATTTCTTTTAAAATTTTTAATCATTGCAATGTTTAAGTTCTTAAAAATTTAATAGTTTTTCCTAGTTTAATTCTTAGTTAGATTGTTTTTTTGTGTTTAGTTTGAGTTATTTTAGATAAATTATAAGTTATTTTGTGAGCAATGATCATGGGCTAGCAACAACAAATGTGATTATAAAGGGTACAACACTTTGAAGGTTCAAAATGAAGGAAAATACTTAAATTTAGTTGCAACGAGTTACATGTGCCATGCATCATACCATGCGACGTCAGATGACAACTCCTTTTAAATACTCATCTTGTTTTCCTCCTAACCCTAATACACACAAACCCTAAACTTTGCTCAAGCCATGTCCTCCTTTCTTTCAATGTACCCACCTTCTCTCAACCTACCCACTTTCTCTTTCCTCCAAAAACCACCAAAATCCTATCATGTCCATCATCAAAAAGTCATAAAAAGAAAGTTATCTCTTTCTCTTCTTCGAAATATTAACAAAATCAAAGTCACCATATAATTGAGAGCTTAGATATGATTGATAACAAGCTGCAACTAGTTTTTTTTTATGCATATGAGATTCTTCTAACAACAATCTCCACCAATAAATCAACAATTTTTAATTTTTTTATTTAATTTCTTTTCTTCTAATTTCTTTCATTTTTTTCTTCATCCACTTCATCTTCTATTTTATTCTTTCTCTATTTTTTTGTACTGTCAGTTGGATATTTTGTGTTTCAAATTGTTGCAGGTTTAGAATTGATTTTTTTTATAATTTTATTTTGAGATATTTTATATTTGATTGTTATAAGATTTGACTTAGTAATCTAGTTCAATTTTTTTCTTTAATGTTTGAATATTGGGTGTTTGGGTAATCTTATGTTTTATTTATTGAAGTAGTTATTTTTTAATCAATTATTTGAATTTTTTATTGTGAATTATGTCTGATGGGTTAATCTGTTTAGTTTTATTTTTATTTTTATTTTTTTGGTGGATGCAACAATGAAAAAAAGCATTTTGTTTGTGAAATTTATGCTTATTGAATTATAGATGTAGAAACTTTGAGAAAAAAAAAAAAGCAATTGTGGTTACTAGGAACTTTGGGTATTTGGCTTGTGATTTTCAGTTTTGTTTTTGAGGAATGAGAATTTGTTTTTATGGTTTTGTTTGTAGGTAAAGAAAACTGTAAAAATTTAGCAGTTGTGGTTGCTAAGTTATGATTCCTCTTAACTGTGCAAAATTGATTTGCATTTTGTTTTGAGTTGATGTCACCAATTTATTGACGGGTTTTAATTGTGTTTTTTGATTTTATTATTGAATAATTGCAAGACAACACAAGTTGGTGATTAGAAATATTTGTGCTTAATTGGAACTATGCATGAATCTGAAAATTGTAGAAATAAAATTCAATTTTGGTGAATTTTAAAATATTTGTTGAGTTTGTTGAGAAATCTATGGACTTAGATTGTTATGCAAGTGTTTAGAAATTTTGGGACTGCTTATGTATAGCAGAAATGCTGCTGGATTAATTTCAGAAAAAACTAATATGCAATAGTTGATGGTTATGAATTTACTCATTTATGAAAATGTCTCATCAAATGGGTATGAAGTCTCGCATGAAAGGAAAGTAATTTTCTTTCTTTTTATCCTTGCAATTTTATTTTCTTTTCAAACATTGAAGACGATGTTGTATGGGGTGAGAGACTTGTGTTAATTCTTTCAATCTTTTATTCTTTTGTGGATATTGGAATTGGATTTATTCTTTCAAATGTTTTGGCATTTATTTAAATTATGAAAAAGAATTTTAAAATTGTTGATTTGAGAATTTCAATGATTTATTTCCTTTTTGGGCAGGTTGTTTGATCTAAAAGTTAAGAATAATTAACTTGAGAGTGATCACTCATGATTTGTGAATGTTTGGATTTTAAAATGCTTGTAATGAAACTATGCATGATCAATTTTAATAGAAAACTTGGACATTTGAATATACTTGATAAAAGATGCAAGTAATTTATTGTTTAGGTTGATTAAGAAATTTTCTTCAACCGCTACACCTCATAATGATAGCTTGTTTAATTTCAAAGCATATGCATGCTAGTTTGTTAAAAATGTTTCCACTAATTCCGGAACAAGACATACAATCTTTTGAGATAAAATATTAATTCACATTTGATCAATGAAATTATGTAGACATTCTTTGTATTAATACATTTGGCCCCCTTCATACCTTATAAATTTTTATCCATTGCACCCTTTTTGAGCCTTGAAATATACTCTAAAAGTGTATATAAGTATTTTTCTTGATTACCCTAATCTTATTACCATATAACCCATATTATGGTCTACCTACCAAGAGAATTTTAAAATTGAAATTTTTAAGTGACACTATAATTTTTATTATATTTGTTGAGAAAGTTAAATTTACTTATTGATTATATATTTGTGCATATGCTCAAGTGTTTGATATTTGAAAGAAAAACAAATGTTGGGATATGTAATGATTGCATATATACAATTTGAGAAAGAATTAAAAAAGGAAAAAGTTGAGAATTGTGAAGTTTTTTGAACTCCAATGCTTAAATTGTTTAGAGTTAATAAATTTATGTAAGATGTATTAGATTTTTATTTTTTCCACCCTTTTGAGCCTTGAAATATACTCTAATAGTGTATATAAGCATTTTTCTTAGTACCCTTAACCTTATTATCATATAGCCTATATTGTGGTCTACCCACCAAGGGAATTTTAAATTTTAAATTTTTAAGTGGCACTATAATTTCCATTATATTTTGTTGAGAAAGTTAAATTTCCTTCTTGATTATATATTTGTGCATATATGCATTTGTTTGATATTTAAAAGATAAACAAATGTTGGGATATGTAATGCTTGCAAGTCTTTTGAGCTCTAATGCTGAAATTATTTAGAGTTCACAAATTTATGTGAGATGTATTATGCACACAATTTGTTTTTGTGCTTTGTGTTAAATTGAAATTATTTGAGTGATTGTTGCAAGGAATAAAAGAAGAAAGTGGTTTACACAAGTTGAAAAATTTTGGATTTGATATAAGAATTTTTAATGTCACTTGATTATTTTTATTTTGGAAATTTTGTTGCTTGAACCTTTTACCCTTTTTCTTGGCAAGCCAATTTCCTTTAGCACTATTACAAGCTAATAAAAACCTTTTGATCCTTGATGAGATATGTTATTACTTTGGTGGAGATTGATTATGTATTCTTACTTATGAAATTTTACATAACATTGATTAAGAAGAAGTTTGACAATACTAGCTTGTATGATATTTGATTTTAAATTGCATCATTAAAGAGGCAAGTGTATTTTGGTTTTTGTATATTTATTGATTGATTTGTGCTTGGAATTGCTTGTAAAAATTTTAAGAGTGAACTTCAATATCATAAATTTTTTTTTTATGAGTTTGATTGTGTTAGTTTATTATAGAGTTTTCTAAGTTCAAGAGTTTACGATTGTAATTTGAAAAGTTCTATTGTTATTTCTTTTCTTTACTCGAGGACAAACAAACTTTAAGTTTGGAGAGTATGATAGAGATTCTTTTAGTATATTTTTTTAGATTAGGAATTAGGAATTTTTCTAGTTTTTATGATTTTTTATTATGGAATAAGTTAATTTATGTCTTTTTTATATTTGCATAACAATCTCTTAAAAAAGAATTAAATTGCAGTTTACAATAGTGTTGTAAGGGATATTACATGGCCTATGTATTGGACTATTCAAGGATATAGAGTTTATCGGTCAATAGACCATAATTGCATAAGAAGTTAAGTGCACGGATAGTTGCATGATCCATGCATTGTACCATGCAAGGCATCATATCCAATTTTTGAAACGCAAATTACAGACTACTTTTTAAGGAGATTTGACCTACATAAAAAAGAGTAGATTTTTAGGAGAGAAAAGTTGATCTAAGATCTACACCAAATAAAAAGAAGATTTTGTGAAGATTGGAGGATTCTCTTTGAGGGTTTTTCATTGTTTTGTTTAGCAATACTTCTTAAAAATTCTTTTGCTTAATTTAATAGATTCTTTTTTCTTTGTTTTTTTTTCTTTTTTTATGATGAACTAATTCTTCAATTCTAATGATTAGCGTAAAAGGTTTATATTTATTTTATGAATTTATGAAGTGATTTTTACTTAAATTGTGTTGGGTGTCATGATTTAATATATTTAACGTTAATTGATCTTATATGTATGAACAGTCGCATATATGTAATGTTCGAGATTCTAGATGATGAGCAAGATTTGAAGTTTAGGGTTTGTCCAGACAGGTTAAACTAGGAGATTGAGACCACGTGAGTAGACATGACTTCTAAAGATATTCAAAGATTATTCACAAAATTTAATTCATTGTTATTGAATTTTGTGATAACAATAGTAGACATAATTTCAGTAATAATAGACTCATTTTTGCTCTAAATAGATTATTTGGTAAATTAGGAAATTTTATTTTCAAACACAACCCAATTTCAATTGAAATAATTGTCTTAATATATTTATGAAATGGTATTGTGGTGCACTTGAATTTCTTAAAAATCATTGTTATAGGAGTTTTTTTAATTTAATTTTAGTTTTGTTTAATTATTTTTGCAATTTCAATTTTTATTTATTATTCTTTTATTATTTGAATTGCTTGATAACAGAAAAATTAAGATTTATTGGTATTTGTGTGAAACAATCTTTTTGGAAATGTTCTATAATTATCATTATACTATTTGAGCGATTTGTGCACTCGCAAATATTACATACGCAACATTACACATGAACAAATTAATGGATTGAGTTTGCATCTGAAATTAATTTCATCAATTTATATGTGAGGATAAAGACTTTTACAAATTATTTTATATTGCTAATATGAAATTAATACCGCATTATAATAGAATATATAAAATTATTAAGAAAAAAATAATTGATAATTTTTATAATTTATCAAAACTATCAATATATATATATATATATATATACATTCATTCTTTGACAATTTTAACTTGGGCCTGAGGTGGATTGGATTAATTTCAATCAATTGTATTCTAACGCCTCACACCACATCTCACACTTCATTAAAAAGAATTAAATATTTCACACATTAAATCAATTATAGTATTTTAATTAACATTTAACATTAAATATATTACATATTGAAAGTTAAATAGTAGAATTTAATTTATACATATCAAATAATTAAAAAAAATATTTAAATTTATTTTTAAATCTCATATTCTAAAAAGTTCTATAAATATTGTTTTAATTTTCAAACTAATTTTTACTTACATGATGTTAATATTATAATTTCATAACAACAAGAGAGTTTAATAAATTCATAAAAATTACCACTTTAAATTTAATTTTGTAAATTTAAAAAAATATAAATATTAGTTATTTTAAATATATATATTATGAAAAATATTATTAAACTAAAACATGAAGCTGATTTAATTGTAGACAACTTATTAATCTCCATATTCTTCCCATTATATGATATATCAAATAAAAACATTGAAATTCTAAAATATTTATCTTAAAATAAAATTTGATTTCCCATTCAATATAACCAAAGGTGCCATGCCAGAAGAATCAAATAACTCATCATTGCATACATCTTGTAAGTGAAAAGACGGACAATCAACTCCATTAGCAAGGTAATATATATTCAACTCAAATATATTTAGTAAGGGGATAAAATTTTCTTTGAACAATTACAAAGCATTAGATAACAAGGGCGATACTAAAATCTAATGAGTCAGTTCTTGGAAGGGAAGCTAATGAGATGAACACTGGCAAAAGCAAAAACCAGAGCAACCAAAGTAAAATAACAAAGATGATAATGATGATAATTGTACTACCAACAATCAGCAGCAGCAATGCATCAAATTAGCAAACTATTTCATGGCTGCAGCTTATCAAAATAGCAGACAAATGGCATTTCATAAAGAAGCATCATTGCCTCACAGAAGGAAATCATAAAGACACCATCTAAATTTTTATCCAACCTCATTGTAGCTGGCACCAGCTTTCACCGTGTCACATGCCTCCTGTTAGTATTACATATAAATGATGATGATGCTATTCACCATGTCTTTCCTATTTACATGAAGCGCAAAAATTCGAGCTAAAAGGATCTCCAAACGCATCCAAAATATTGCCAATAAGTTAGGTTCGAATCCTCAATCTTAGGACAAATCCCTTCACAATCAAAAAAACAGAATAATTTGAGTTATTAATCTGAATGTTAAGAGTAAAAATGGTTGTTAGCTATATAAATTGAAAAAAAAAAAATAATTAATTATAGTGAAAGGTCAAAGAAGAAGAATACCGACATATTGTACTTGGTTTTCTCAGATCATCAATTTTCTGTGTATATATGGAGTACATGAGCAACTTTATCCCAATCCTCACTCTGATTATCCTTAATCCTTGCTGACAACATCGGCATATCTCTTAATTTTAATTTGTGCAGAGTCTTTACATACTGTAATCCATCAGGAAGCATCTCCAAATTGCTACATGATCTGATCTCCAAGCATCTCAGACAAGGCAGTGCCCCTTCCTCTACATTCCATTGCTCTAGAGGCTCTAGCTCCCAGACTTTTAGGACTTGAAGCTTAGGAAATCCTCCAGAAGTGCAAACCATTTTCATTCCGGTGAAAGACCCAGAGAACAATCTTACATTCTTGAGGTTAGGAAGCTTGTCCAACATTTGCATTGGGTCTTCTACCAGTCCAGATGCTGACAAAGTTAGCTCAATGAGGTTTTGTGGAAACTCAGAAACAATATACTGATTCTTTAGGTTTCCCACCAAGTATATACTAGCGAGATCCAGGTGACCTGATAAAGACTCTAATTGCAGATCCGAAGGCTGACCTGATTCATTAAATGATTTCAACTTCAAAGCCTGAAGATGATTTAGTCTTAGAACCCAATTTGCTACAGCATCCAGTTGTGCGGGCATCACCTCAGCCTGAGATGGCTCTGAAATCTTGCATGTTAGACCCAATTTTTTTATGTTCATAAATGTGTCCAGGCCATTCCTTACTGGGCTATCCTCATTTACAAATGCACCCCAAAGTGTTTGGATATCCACTAAGCAGCTGTCTTTTGGTCGAGGCGTAAATGTACAGCAAGAACTCTCATCAAGGAATAAATGTCGCAATTCCTGCATCATCCAGATAGAACTGGGTAGAGCACTAATGTGAGTATGCTTCAAATCCAGTGTCTGTAGCTTTAGCAATTTGTTGATGAAGAAAGGAAGCATCTCCAGGTAAGTTGATCTCAAGCCAAGGTACTTTAACTGAATTAATTGGCCTACAGCCTTGGGCAATTTTGGCTTGTACACATGTTCAAGATCAAGTACCCATAGAGAACTGAAACACTTGCTGGAGATGCATCGTTGAAGAAAATTACCTACATCTTCCCCAGGTCTGCTTCCTTCTCGAGTATCAAAAGAGAGAAAAGAAACAGTATCTCTATAACAAGAGTACAGAGACGAGGGAGTAGTGCTGTCTTCATGGATATGATCAAAGCTAGCATGCTTGCGGTCAAGATGATCAACAAGACGGTGTATTATACCACTGCTACTGGACAAACTATTACCAATGTGGCCATTAACTTGCAGAAATTTAGCTTCCTTGGCTTTTAACAGCCAGTGCATTCGCAGAGCATCAGGTAAGCGGCATGCCTTTATTTTTCCAGTTATCCTCTTCTTTGTCACTTGAATCATGTTCCAGTTTGCTAAATCTATCAAACATTTCTCTGAAACATATTCTGCAGACTCTTTATCATTCTTTTGGTGCCCAAAACCCTCCGCAGCCCACAATCCAATCAATCTTCTGGCAGGGATTTCAGAATGTTCAGGGAATAATCCAAAATAGAACAGACATCTCCTCAAATACAATGGCAAATTCTTGTTAATCTCCTGCAAGGTTCCTGACCAAGGTCCTTCATCTTTATTGAACTTCTCAATCACCCTCGACCAGTCCTCTGCAAATGTATTCTCCCTTGCCAGAAGCTCTGCAAGTTTGACAATTGCCTTTGGCAACCCTCCACATGTCCTTAGAATTTCCCTCTTTTTCAACTCTAGCAGCTCTGAGGGAATGTTCACATTCAGAGAACGAGCAAACAATGCCCAGCTGTCATCATCACTCCATAATTGCAATCTATAAGTGATGTTTCTCTCACTGCTTTCTGGAGTTACTCCTAACTTGGAAGAAATGAAAATTACTCTAGTCCCACCAGATAGGCCATCAAATGCGGCCCCAAGTTGATTCCATAACACTCTTGAGGATATCCCATCAATAACAATGAGATACCTCTTATCCATCAAGAAATCATTCAGCAATCGCCTCAACCTACATAAATAATCATCCCAATCCCCATTAACAAGTCTAACATTCAAATACTGAGCCCCCACTATTTGTTCCATAAGACGGTTTATATTAGAGTCACGCACCCAACTAACCCAAGCACGGTGAGGGAAATGATCCCTAATAACAGGATTTTCATAAATGGACTTAGCAAGTTTTGTCTTACCAATGCCTTCCATGCCCAGAATCGAAACTGTAAGGCAATCTTGATCATCCCTGAGCAACAACTCCATAATATCATTCATATTGGTATCAAAACTAGGAACATCAGGTTGTTCAGCCCTGCGAGAAGATGATGATGATGATGCACCAGTATCCTCCCCAACATCAAGTTGCTGAGCTTGTTGATCATTAGCCAAAGGCAACCCATCATCTATTTCATCAAAGTCATCTAAGTAATCATCATCATCAAAAGAAGACAATGAGGTAGCATCACCTGCTATATTGGGAACAAACCGACCACCACCAGGAAAGTTATGTTGAAAGGGAATAGGAGGTGGTGGAGGCAAATTGGGTGGAAATCGAGGCGGTGGCATATACATTTGATGCGGGAGTTTCCCAAACCTTTTAATGATTTCTTGAACTTTAGACTTCATATGATCCATCTCACGGCGAAGCTTCTTTTGAGACTTGAAATTGTTGAAAAACAACATATTCTTGTTACTCTCAGTTTGTTCCCATTTAGACAAGAACAACCCAACCACATCCTCCGCGGAGCGCGAAAACAAAGACACTTCTTCCATCCAAGCCATTTCTTCTCCCCCTCTCAAATCTTTAGACTCTAAATCTTTAACAAAAACATGCAATACCCTTAATTCGTCTCGTACCCATCTGGCTTGTCGGCTAACAGAAGGACTAATCTGTTTATGACTAGCCAAAGCTATAACTTTCCTAATAACAGGAGATATAATGCTCTCCCCCACATCAAGCTGCAGTTGTTTCTTGGTCGAATAAGAAGAAGAGGCAGCCCATGGATCCATCCCTTTCCGGCGACTAACTTTATCAGTAGCGCGAAAGATTTCGAGCCTGATACGATCTAACTTCTTCCGCAGCTTGCGGTGATCACTGGAGTCGAAGAAAGATGAAAGAAAGGGGAAAAAGGTTTCTTTGTAGGTCTTGTTCGAAGCTTTTTGAAGCAAGAAGTCGATGACTTCTTCAATGTCATAAGCTAGGTCTCTCTTGCAATCGAAGAACTCAGAGTTGACGATGTCCCTTAGCTTGCTTTCGATGCTTTCTAGCTCATCTTCTAACCCAAGAAACGGGACTGACTGGTTGACCAGCAGATCGGAGAGTTTCCAAAGCACCGGCGAGGAGACCAGTTTCCGATCCATGGAATTCGCGGATTAAGGAGGAGGAGGAGGAGGAGGAGGAGGAGGAGAGGAAAGGGAAGAGAGTTTTGATTTCTAGGGAGACAAATGAAGTGGGTATTTTGGTATTGGTATTTCTGATAATACTGATGATTAAAGCAAGGATTGACTGGAGAGTAACGAGTCTTTTTCATTTCCAATTTTTTTTGATCCGGTTAGTGCTAAAAAGAGATAAAGTGGAGAGGAATGGCTTACTTGGTAATCCAACGGACAAGGTTTATTAATAATTATTTATTTCCACAAATTATTAAACACTTTAGTAGTTGAAATAATTGACTTATAAGTATCCTGGAATTTGAGAAAACAAAAGGTTTCTTTCTTGTCGGAATTAAAATATCGGGGCTAATGGTAAAACAAATTTCTAATTTGTTTATCTAGTAAACTATATATATATATATATATAATTTTATCAATATAAGGCCGAAACTTGATTCTTAAGAGTTCTGAGGACTCCTTTCTTTAAGTGATGTGTACGAGAGGTTAAATTTGATGAAATTATTATGATTTTAATCATATAATGACGATTAATTAAGATATGATATGAGTTAGAAAGATAATTAAGAGATATGAAGGTAAAAAGTGCTAAGTCATTAGGAGAAAGTACATATAAATTATGATACATAAGTATGCATCTATAAGTGTTGGATTAGAATGGTTAATCCTAAGTCTAGAACCTCTTTAATCTTGACAAAGGAGATTGATCATCACTAATATTTCAAATAAGTGTTGATTTTGCAGAAATAGATAAATCTCTCAAGAAGAGATTAAAGGAGTTGTTAAACTCAAAAATAACATGTAAATCGCGACAACAATCCAGGATTCGCAACCGCAACTCATGTTAAAACATGTTGAAAATCAGGCAGGCGAAATCGCGGAGCCATTCTTGGTCGCGACCCATGAAAAAGAAGGAGCCCAATTGTGACAGTGGAATTTGCGGTCTGTGTTGCACCGGAATCGCGACCGCGACTTTCAAAAACTCCCAGATAAGAATCAAGTTCACAATTAGAGCTTGACAAGTGTCCAAGGAAGCCGTTAGAAGACAAAAATCGCGAATGCTACATGTTGGTAGCGACCGCGAATTCTGACAATAAAAATTGCAAGATTTGGTAGGTTGTTTCACTGTCACAGTCGCGATCTGTACAAGTGAAGTCGCTATCGCTATTTTTATTGGCTGAACAACGACTATATTTTCCTATAGAACCAATGAAAAACTGACACATGGACTAGCTATTAGAGACAAATGGGATTTTCCGCCGCAGCTTTTGGCTCCCATAAGGAAATTTGAAAATCGCGACCGTGAAAGATCAGTAGCCACCACGATTTCATCCTGACAAGCAATTAATGTAGAATCTGCCAAACATGTCTCAAGGATTTTGTGAGCTATGGTCTGCAACGTCTCTTTGGTGAATTTTGGGTATAAATACACCACCAAACAACCATGAATAAGGTTGCTAAGAAATTTATTACAAGTGATTAAAGCTCTCAATCTTTGATACTGATTTTCTTCAATTTTCTTATGAAATTGTAAGTGTTAGGTGTAAGCATTAAACACCAAGTTGTAAGGTTGTAGTGTGATCCTGCAAAAATACTCCAAGATAGGTTTAAGCATGAGCCTAGTGAAACACTTGAGTGAAGTTGTGTGTTAGCCTAAAAACACATTGTTGTAAGGTTATGTGTGACCCATCAAAATAAAAGTTGTACAAGTTAGGTGTGAGCTTGAAAACATCTTGAGATAGTGAAATACCCAATTGGTCAGTTGGGGAGTGGACGTAGGGCCGATTATACCCGAACCACTATAAATCGACTGTCTCCATTCTACTCATTTTTCTTCCCCTCTTCTTTGTTCTTGAAATTTTTTATACACCAATTCAATCCCCCCTTCTTGGTACCATGGGACAACAAGTGGTATCAAAGCTTGGTTTTCACAAATCAAACCTTCATTGGGTGAAATAAGATCATGACACAAGAAGCAATCCACTCATAACTCAGGCCACATTTTGATGGAACTGACTATACTCATTGGAAGTATAAGATGAAGATCTACCTTGACATAGATGTGGTGGACTTTTAGGATGTAGTCATCAAAGAATGGAAGCCATCCACAAAGGTTGTGGATGGTAGTGAAGAGTAGATCCCAAGGGAGAAATGGATTGAAGCTCATAGAAAGTCTAATAGGAGAAACAAAAGAGCAATGACCATTTTCCTAAACTCCCTTTCTAGAGAAGAGATTGAAAGAGTACAACATTGTCAAACTGCACATGTAATTTGAAAGACCTTGGAGAATTATCATGAAGGCACTACTCTTATCAAGTCAAGTCATTTGGAGATGTATGTCACCGAATGGGAACTCTTCATGATGAAGGATAATGAGACCATCACAGAAATGGCCAACAGACTTTTGTCCATTGTCTCCAACATGAAGAAGTTCGGAAGAGCTCTCACCATTTATGAGGTAAACACCAAAATCCTTAAAACTTTTCCACTTGACAAATTTAGTGCTAAAGTGTGCAACATACAAGAATCTAATATGGAGATTGAAAAGGTCCTAACCGATGTGCTAATAGGCAAACTCTTGACTCATGAGTTGGCCTTGCAAAAGGATAAGCAAATGAAGAAGTTAAGGGGCTAAGAAGAAAAACCTGAAAAGAGAACCATGGCTCTTAAAGCATCAACCAAAGAGAAGGAAGTAGACACTTCCTCAAGTGATGAAGATAGTGATAAAGAGGAAGAATAACTAGCAATGCTCTCTAAAAGAATAAAGGAGTTGATAAGAAGAAGAAAGGAGAGAAAAGTCTTCAAGAAAACTGCCCCAAGTCTAAAAAGAAGATCAAACGATGTCATATATTATGAATGTGGTAAACAAGTGCACATGAAGTACGATTGTCCCAAAATGAAGAAGGATAAGAGATGGGACAAAGAAAAGAAGAAAAGCTTCTCAACCACTTGGGATAATAGCTCAAGTGAGGAAGAAGAAGAATGAGAAGTGGCTAACATATCCTTCATGGCACAAGAGGACTCAACACAAGAGGTAAGTACTTCTTCCCATTCAAATTCTTATTATGAAATAGATGAGTTAAATGAAGAGCTTTTGGAAGCTCTAACTATGAGGTGTGACAAATATAAGTCACAAATAAAGACCTATAGGAAGAAGTGCTCGAGATTAGAAGATGAATACAAGACTCTAAATGAGCTTGTAAATGAGTTGAGGACTTCTAATGAAGAACTCAAAAATTCTATAAAAAGACTATCTACATCATCTTCTTCCTTAGTCTCACTTAGAAAGGAAAATGACACTCTTAGAGGAGAAGTCATTAAGCTTAGAAGCTCAATCTCAAAATTTCATAAAGGAAAAGAGGCCTTAGACACCCTAATTGTGTCACAAAGACCACCTCTAGTTAAGTATGGTCTAGGCTTTAATGGAGCTTCCTCATCTTCTACAACTACTTTTGAGAAATCATCTGCACCTCAAACTTCCAGCATTGAGGAAATTTGGAAGAAAAGTGCTCCTTGCACTAAGCCTCCTAAACTTAAAGGAAAGGTTATCCCAAGCTCAAGAGCTAAGGCTCAAAGAACCAATTATGCATACATATATAATAAACCTTATGCTAATAGAATTACTACTCCCACTCCTTGCACATGTTCATGCCCACACTCACATAGGCAAGGTATGAGTAGGCCTCCTACTCATGCCAAATTAGTGCTTAGGAG
>CATIWR010025887.1:0-35909 GCA_949677035.1 Omphalea diandra
ATTAACAAGAAACTGAATCCTAACATTAAATGTTGCAAGGTTGGGTAAGCAACCCTTTAGCACCATAAGATTCCACAAGCCATTGCCAATCTCCCATCGATTATTCTTATAAAATGCTGATATCAGTGTAGTATATGTAATGACATCAGGTCTTATCCCCAACTTTTCCATCTGTACCATTATAAAATATGCTTTATCCAAAACACCGATTTCACAAAAAGCCTTAACAATAATGTTAACTGAAAAAATGTCCAATATAATGTCAAACTTTTCAGGAGCCTCACAAAGAAATGCCTCAATGGCTCCTAAATCACGTGTTCCTGTTAAAACCTTAAGGGTAGCATTGAAAGACTTAACAGTCCTTTTACACCCATACAAATGCATATCATAAAACGTATTTAAAGCATGCTTAGTCATCCCTGCCTTACCATACAACATGATAATCCTCACAATAAACCCCTCACGCCGACCTTGTGGAAGAGTCTTTTGGTGCTCAAGCAAATGCTCAATGTAATCAAACCGGCGAGCACCCACTAAACGAGAGACAGTGTCTTCAAAGGCAAACCGGTTCTCAATAACAAGCTTATTCTGAGCATTGGCCTTGAAAAGGTTAAATAGCTTTTCAGGATCTCGTTCAGCTTTAAGCTTGATAAGAGCAGGTTCCTCCAAAGGCTTCTGATTCAAAACACGATTAGATACAGATGCAGTACTATCAGTTGATACAATGGCAGCAGCAGCAGAGTGACATAATCTGCGAATTGATGGCAGAGAGAGCATGTTCTAAGTTTGCCCTCAAACCGAAACATACCCATACAGCAACCTCAATATTCCATGCAACAATATCACAAAAGCCTCAATACCCATCTGCCAAAACAAAAATCCAGGAACATTACCATATTGAAATGAACTCCCGGAACAAAATTTCCCTCAAACAGAAAGCATCCCCTTATACAACAACCATAAAACTTCTAGACACTACAAAGATATTATATATATATCCTGAACTTCCTTATAACCCATAAAGATGGAAACTTTGGGGACTTTTATCAAACATAACGAGAGCCAACTCCTAAAAACCTTAACTGAAGGCACTAGTTCGAAGAAACCAGCGAAATAAATATAGTAAATAGAAGAAATCCAATGAAGAACTAGCTCCAAATAGAGCAAAGCAGGAATTGAATAAACAAACTCAGATCAAAATAAATAACTAGAAAAAAAAATAAAGAACGGAACTTTCATATATATATAAGATTGAAGTGGTGTTTGTGGGCTGTGTAGATAATGAAAATTCGAAAGAACATGAGATTACCAATAGAGATTTGATCTGAAAGAAGTATGATTTTTGTGTTTTTTTTTTTTTTTGGTGCGTTCTTCCGGTGGTGAGGTTTTTGGGGTTTAGGTTTTGAAGCAAAGTTTTAAGCTTTAATAGGTAAGCCTCACGTTAAGCTAATGTGGACCGTCACTGGATCGGCGGCCAGTTTCGTGTCCTCAATTAGGCCCCAAATGAAAAGAAAAATTGGTCTAAATTGTGGAGGAAACCGATTGACATGCTTTCTTCATCTTCCTTTCAACGGCTAAAATATTAATTTAATAATTATTTAAGAAATAATTAATTAAAATAATTTATACATTTTAAAATAAAACTTTATCATTAAATTAATAATTAAATATTTATTATTATCGAAAAATATATACTTTACTCTTTAAGATTATTTTAATACATTAAAAAGAAGAAAAGGCTTCTTCAACATTAATATCTAATAACAGTCTCTGTTATCAGTTAATGTTCATGTACTAATCGTGATTTTCATCTAATAACATTCTCCTGTTGTGGTTTGTTACCTAGTTACTAATCATGAAATTCATCAAAGATCTTTTTTTTTTTTTTTTGCTGAAACTTTTACATCATAGCCAATTAGTTAAGGAAATATTACCTATATATACGGCATCGCTATATGCAAAAGCGAAAACGCTTCTAGATTTTATTTTTTAATATAAAATTTATTGACAGAAATATTAAAAAAATATAATAATAATATATAATATAATAATATTAATATTAATAAAAATAAATGATAATATTATTATTATTATTATATATTTAAAAAAATTCAATCATAATTTAATAAATTCACGATTATTATCAGAGACTATTTATAATATTGAGAAAAAAATTTTTGTTAATTTTACCTCCGACTAAAATTTAAAGTCATGTTTATATAGCTCTTCCCCAAATAAAAGATAATCTGAGTACATCATTTTATCCAAAAACTACGGATCTTTTAAGTAAAGCAAGAACTGTGGATAACTTCGGCTGAAAATCAACAATCAATCTTAAACAAAATCAAGGGTTTGACGCTACTCATTCTTAATCATCTATCACAGTTTAATTTATCCAATAAAACTCATCCCTTTTGTGCATCCAGAACTCAAAAGTCAACATAAGACCTGCAGTCAAGGAAGAAAACTAGCAACAGCAGGTCCTAATCTTATGGTTTACTTAGGATTTTCGCCCGAGCCTTCAGACTACCTCCTCCTTCAGTCCTTCGAAGTTATGACGAGCAATCCCAATGCCCCAATAAGAATGTACTGCAACAAAAAACAAGGGTTATGATTCAATCAACTAAGTATTTCATTGTAGAAAAAACACACTGCAGAAAATAAGGACAGAAGGAAAAATCAATGGAGAAAATAAAACTAGAAAGCTGTAAATAAGTGCTATGTAGCAACAATACATCATAGACTGTAAATTAGATAGCTGTACATGATTCATGGAGACAACAGACCTTAATTATAGGCTTTTCAGTCATGATAATTGTCACCCAACCAACATAAGGTAGGAACCTGGAATCAGAAAACGTAAACAACATAAAGAATATACCAAGCAATTGCAATAGAGAAATATGGGTAAAGGCACTCCAAAACACTTCCAAATATACCTCCCACTCCTTAAAAAAACGAAGGATAACCAAAAAAAAAAAAAAAAGTGGTTAGTGGTTTTACCCAATAGCTCTGCCCATGATATGGTGCCGATTCAGCCAGAGCTGCCCTTGAGCATACAAAAGCCTGTCATCCCCATAATTATTATCCCCTGATAAAACAAAATTATGGGACAACATCAGCACAGTTGATTAAACACGTGATGACACCAGCAAAATGCTTAGCAGAAAATTCAAAAACACAGGAAGCCATTATGAGAAGCTTAATTACAAAATAAATCCTTCTTCCCAGAAGCAGGCACCTTTTGTGAGGACATCAACTTCCTTAGTATCTTCCTTTTCGTGGACCTGCATGGCAATCAAATTTCAAGCTTATCAGACAACAAAGAGAAATTTTCAAATTTTGCTGCCATTTTCAAGGGTGAAAGTTCAATCAGAAGCTGATTCAGGACATGCAACAAAGGTAACCATCAGACATGTAATTTTGGTATCTCTAATTCATAAATAGATAAGAAAAGTTAAATCATGGCCACATCCATTTTCTCCCATGCTGCTCTCCCCCACCCAAATCTTTCTCACCCACATCCAAACATAGACGGGGAGAAATAGAGAGAGATTGTAAGCTAAAATTTCACTTATATTTTACCATTAAGAATAAGTGTACACCCAGCTTATACAAAAAAGAGTTTGGCACAGGTATGGAACTAAAGTGAGCATGTAGTAGAAAGAATCATCTTTACCTTAATTACACGATGGACGATTGGAATCTCGCGGCCCTGATTAAAAGAACTAGCATCTTTTAGAATGAACATCATGACAGAAAAAAAGAAGTAGAATAACGTCACATGAACAGATATTTAAAGGGTAAGAGGAAAAAGAAAAAGAAGCAAACATAAAAATGGAAACAAGAGCATCAACAAGAAATATGTATATATCCTAAAATGAAATATCATTGCAACAAAAACAGAACATACAGCCCCAGTTACTTTTTCAAAGGAAATCCAACAAGAAGACAGCATACTGAGAGTAATTTAAGGTATAAGCCAAATCGCAAGTAGCTTTTCTCTACCTGTTTGCATTTTAATGATGACAACTGTGAACAATAAAATGTGCAAGTCAAACAACACAAGTTTCACCCTGAGTCACATTTTACTAGATAAGGAAGGATTTGACTTAATTAACTTCAGCAAAGGAATACTTGACACACAATGAAATCAATTGATTGCTTATTATAATAAACCAATTGGTAACCATCTTAAGAACTAAAGCTCCCCTATCCATTACTGAATGTCAAGGTTTTTTTTTTAGATATAAATGATTAATGGTAAAAGGAGTTTGCTAAACTAAATCATCCAAACCAAAAGTAAAATGTAATGCGTTGGTCATTCTTAGAAGGCCACATGACATTAAAAACTAAACCTTTTCAATTTTTCACAATCGTATCCAAACCTTTCAAAACGGTCAGTTATACCCAAAATTGATAAAACTTGTGTCAATTGTACTCATGTTCAAAATGGAGTTGGGAGATTTAGGTCATTGATTGAAATTGTTGTAATCTTTGCCTTTAAAAAATTATATATTTCATTATGAAACTCACAATTAGCTAATTTTTTTTAAAAAAAATAAGATTAATATTTTAATTGATAATAAAATTTCAAATAATTTTTAAAAAATTAAAATTGTTTATTTTCCTTTTTTTAAAAAAAATTTCGGATCTCAAAAATATTTTTATCACATGCATGACAATCATATAATGGCAATTTTAGCAAATGACATAAATGTCTCAGCTCAATTTTGACTATAAGTACAATCGACATAAATATGGCCAATTTTGGGTATAATTGACTAATTTGAGAGGTTTGGGTATAACGGAAAAAAAAAAAAAAGAAAAAAGTTGGACCTTTTTGTCATTAAAGCCATCTTAGAATACATATTGTGTAGTTGTATCTTATAGTGGTTTTCACTCATTATCCTTGTCCTAGAAGTACAAGAAACTAAATTATTTACATTAATAAAAAGGATTGTCTTTTTAAGGTCATAATGAGTGTTTATAAATCTTTTGAAAAACTTAGTAAAATAGCTATATACAGTATATAGCTTGAACTGGTAAAAGCAACGCTGTGAAACCAATGCCAGTATAAACTTAGTACACTTTCAGTAAAAGTGCATAAACTTCATATTCAATATACTCACAAAAGAACAAAATACATTCCCTAGTTATCCATGCTCCATGCAAAAGAAAATCACAATTAGGTGAGAATTTTTTGCAAACTCAAAGCATTTTTGCCTACAATCACTTGAAAAGTTGGTGATTCTTTAATTCATTCAGGGGGCATTTAGTTTGACGGATTTTAATGGAAAAGTGACTCAAAAATGCTGAATTTCAGTGTTTGATAATCGGTATATATTATTTAATTTCAATAATTGTTATTTCTCTTTTTATCAATAACTTATGTTTTAATGTTATATTTTACTTGATATTGATCATTGAATATGTAGTTATGACTCAACTATTATTGATTAGAAGGAAGTACTTTATGATGCCTCTTACTTCATATTTAGACACCTTATAGACTTATTATTCAATTGTATAGATTAATTAAATAAAAATGTAACTATATTAGGATATAATAGTAATCAAAGTTAATTTTTTTGAATTTTTTTATGTACTAATTAAACACAGTAATCCTATATTCTAAGGAAAATCATATATCTAACTAAACACAATAATCTTACATTATTAGAATTACTTACCTACAAATTCACTTTTCCATGAAAGTGATTCCAAATAAGAATATTAAATTTCAGCAATCAAATGCCACTTTCAGAATAGCAATATGAAATATTTTCTTCAAGGTGTAGCACAATGACAGATAATCATAAAAAATGAACTACTATGAAGACATTGAAGGAAAAAAAAAAAATACAGGCACAAACCCACCGATATACACACACATGAAAAAAAGAAAAGAACTGAAAATAAATTAAGATAGCAAACAAAGTATAAAAGTAAAAAGATGCTTACATCCACATTAAAAACAACAATCTCCCCCGCACGAATAGGATCTTTACTCATGTGCAAAAACAAAATATCCCCCTGCAAATAAGTGGTGCAATCAATTAGTACAACTAAAGCAACAGAGAACAAAAAGATCAATTCATATGAAAATATCCTCACCATCAAACACATGAAGAAGAATATGCATTAACAGCAGCAACAACACTAATGATAACACTTATGATAGGGAATATTCAATTAGTATTATAATATCAGAAAATAGTCAAATAAGTTCAAGAACCAATTAGAAATTAATTTGCAACATTAATGAGGAAAACTGTATTTTTAAAAACCAAGTATTCTCTTTTGATCTATTGTCGAATAAGGTGGTTCTCATGATCTCTTTGGAACAGATGCCTCAAGGGTTTTCAAGTATTATGCAACTTGATTGTAAGGCATTGCATTCCTAATTATTTCTTTGATCTCTGTATCCATGAGTCTTTTAGGTCCATAAGATTTTTTTTTTTATCCTCAATATTCTACGGTACTATCTTTTACTTCAGAAATTTATTTTTTCCCATCAAAATAATTCAAAATTAGTAGCTATTAAGTGAATCTACAAATGAGCCATCATTGAATAACAATCAGTAGAATATTTACATTTCCCACATCATGCCAATGACGGATTTTTGTGTCATCTAACTAAATTATTTACATAATTCTGCTTTGGTTTTCCAGTCTTTATAATCAGCCTGAAGTATCGAATAGAGAGTAGCATACAATCAAACTTATAGAAATGATGGGCTGGGAAGCAATGCGACCAATTTTCAAGCCAAAAATATGGAAATTGTTAACAAATATCTTCCTTATCCTCCATCATTGACGACATAAAGGAGTATGTGTTTATCTATTTTTAACCATAAGGCAAATACATGGATATTAACTAAGAGCACAAGATAATTAAATAACCAGAAGTGGAAAATAATATGACAAGAATAACAAAATCATTTAGTTTGGTTTACCCTCTTGAAGCCAGGCTCCATACTTCCAGATAGAACAACCACCACAGGAGACTCACTACCTGTGATGCACATCAATCCTTTCCATATTATTAATGCAGATGTAACGATCATTCCTGAAATCAAAAGCAGACGTTCAAAATCAGATTATTTAGCACATTGAACAAGACCAGAAAGCACAAAAATCAACATAATTCTTCAGAAACACATTTTTATTTCCCCACACCAAAATACTGTACTATTATCCAATTAGAATACTTTTGAAATTTGATGGAAAACTATAGAAATTGTCAATATGGAGGGAAGAAAACTTAAGCCATGTGCATGCTGAAATTGATTCAGATACAAATCACAACAGTAGTACTTGATTTTTCCGGAAAAAGAATCTCCCATCATGCAGAATCAAGCTAGAAAAGCAGACATTATATAACCTACAAACTACTCAGTTTCTTTTGGTAAGTAATTTGCCAAGCAACATTTAGAGAGCACTATCCATACAAACCATAAGTACTAAACCAAATCCCCTCAAAGAAAAACACATATAATCTTAGTAGAACTTTAGCAATTGAAAACAGGAATGCCAGAGACTCGTTTTCAACAAATTTTATACACTTACCTTTATGATAGATTTAATAATTATCATTGAACTAAAACCAATTGAAGCAAAAAATCATAGGTGATCTTAAACACTTCAAACCCTTTATTTCTCCACAAGAACCTGTAAAGACAACACATTTTATATATATATAAAATCCCACTGGAAATTCGAATATATAAGAACACAGTTGTATTTGTTTCCGACAAAACAGATGACCCAATTCAACACAAAGCCTTCGAATCGCATTAAGCTCGGCAAACGTTCAATTCTTCACTCTATTAACCCCCCCCTCCCCTCAGCCTTGCCCAAGACATCAACCTCAATCGCACCTCAAAATTCCTCATCCCAGTATCAATCACAACGCTTTAAGTTCAGGCAAATGAAAAAGAATCACATTCATACAAGCAATTCAAGCACATAAAAGGAAGTAAAGGGTCAAAATTTTTAACTCCTTTAAGCCCAATAAAGAACTACAAAAATCGAAACTTTGAGGAATTATATGAGCATATATAACTAAAGAAACAACATATAAAAGAAGCGTATGGACATATAAGTAGAGACTGACCAAGACTGACGGCCTGGGTTAGGAGCTGGCGGATCTGAATGGATTTGATTGAATCCACGACATCTCCGATCTTCCCCATTTTTTCCTTCGGTTTCTTTTCTTTTGCTATTTCCACGTTTTCAAAGGGCTTCGAGCCTTCAACTTTCTTCTTCTTCGTTTCGTTTTGGGGTGAGACAGACAAAACCCCACCAGGAAGGTGGGTCCCCCTCGTGCGCTCTCGGTTTTTTATGTTAATTACTCTAAGCCCCCTGAATTTTTCTATAATTAACTAAGTTATTTTTTCGCTAAAATACCAAATAAGGCTCTAAACATATAAATGAGCGACAAATAAGGAAAAAAATAAATTTTTTTGACAAAATTATTCTTGATTTTATATTATTTTTTTTAAATTACCTTTAATCTTATATTATGTTATCAAAATTATTCATGATCTTATATTATTTGATCATAAAATTCAAAATATTAGAGAAAATAAATATTTTCATCAAAATTACTCATAATATTATATTATTTCATTATAAAAATTTAAAATATTAGTTAAATAAAACATTGGTTAGGAATAACAAGTGGGTGGGGTAGAAGATATCTTTCATTCTCTATTTCATCATCCTGATGAAGAGAATATTCATTTTTTTCCTGCAAAAACTACTCACCCACAATAATTTTCAATAAGGCAAATATTTTTATTTTTCTATTATTTTTTAAAATACAATTTATTAAATTATAAAATAAAATTTTTATGCTAGAAACTAATAAATGTATAAACATATATAATTATACACATTATATATATATATATATATATATATATTAAATATAAAATATATATCTACTAAATATAAAAATTTATAAAACTATACATAATTTTTTCAAGTCCCATGAGAATGTACTTTAGGAGTTCTCATGGGAATCCACGAGGTGGGGAGTGTAATCTCATCCCCGTCTTATGGAAGAGAAAGGGTAGAGATTCTCAATCCTGTCTTAGAAAAAATTTTATAAGGTAGAGATTCTTCATTCTATTTTAGAAAAAGTTTCATAATAGATAACTGAAAAACAAACTAAGAAAAAACAGTAGCATTTATGAGAAATGAATATTGTGTTATTCAAAATACCTATATTTTTATATTTGTCATCATAAATTCATGTAATTTTAAAAATAAATTGTTATAAATAACTAAAACAATATTAACCAAGAAATATTGATAAATTATTTTAATTTCTCTCATTTTTACCTCAAAATTAGGATAAGAGTAAAATCTTTGACTTAAATTCGTCTCAATTAAAGCTACTTTTAGAGGTATTTTTTTCTCACATTAGCAGTATTTTTACAGAATATTATACAATTATTTAATTTATTTCTCTTTATATCTGCTACAATTGAATGAACAACCATAATTATTTATCAAAATGAAGCTATTTTTTTTTATTTTACAATTTAAGGATTTAGGGAAAATGGTGTTTTTATCGAAATACATTTGATTCTGATTTTTTTAAATGTGTTTTCTGTCCGTTATGCATTTTTTTAATATTATTGTTTAATTTTCTCATTTTCTCTCTTAAAAAAGTAATTTTATACTTATTAAATTGCGTTTGTAACACACACACTTTTTTTAGTTAGTATTTTAAACTGTTATGATAAAATAATATAAAATCGAAAATAATTTTGAAGAAAAAATTTATCTCGTCTAATGTTAATTAGGGATAATTTTGGCAAAATAGTACAAGATTAATAATAATTTTAATAAAAAAATTATTTTGTTATTATTTATCTATTTGTTACAAATTTAGGGACTCGTTCAATCCTTTAAACTTTATTTTTTTGTATTATATTAAATCATCATTTAGTTTTATAAGCATTAAATAGATAAGCTCAAATAAGTTGAAATTTTGTATTATATTAAATCATCATTTAGTTTTATAAGCATTAAATAGATAAGCTCAAATAAGTTGAAATTGATCAATTTCAGATCGAATTATTTTTAAATAGATCAAATTTAATTCATATTTATTTTAATATTTTAAATTTAATTGTTTCAAATTATGAACGAATTAAATCGATTTATTAAATCAATATAATAAAAAAATTATGGTCAATTCGATTAGTTTTTGGATTTGCACCCATAGCACTAGGAATGTGTTAGTTTTTTCGAGCCGCGGTTGAGGCTACGATTTCTCAGAAATTAGTGGCCGCTCATAGTCCACGTGACAACCAAATAGAGTGAACCAAAATCGCAGCCGTCACTTTACCTCTCCGACCCCAAAGTTCGCAGATTTAGTAAAACACCGTCAAGAGCGACCACCACCGGCCACATATCGAATCAACGAACAAGGTTCTTTTCGTAATTTCGACCTGAATCTCCGCCTGCTCAACTGTAAATAACAGAACGGCACTTGATCAAATCGCAGTCAATGGCGCTAGTTACTCATGGAGGGTGTGCGAGATTAAGCGTGGGCTTGGCACTGGCAGCGCCCGCTCACGTTAGACGAAGAATGGCAGCGTTTGCTGCTCTATCCCCTCCAAGAGGTGAAATGGTGGATTGGGTGGAAGCAACTAACAGCTTCTTCGACGGAGACTCCAGACCCATCATGTTGTTCGACGGTAAAGACACTTACATAAAGAACCCATTTTTATTTTTCCATCTTATTATTTGTGCTCTAATGGGGCTTCCTAAAACCTGGTTTTGAACAGGTGTGTGCAATCTTTGCAATGGAGGAGTCAGGTTTGTTCGTGATAATGATAGAAGTAGGTCAGTGTTATGTTATAACTCTTTTTCTTCCTTCAAGATCTAATTTTGTTTATTACTGTTGCATTTGTATTTTTATTTTGCAATTTAGTTGCTGTTTGCTTAGAATGATTTTCTAAGAGAGAAATAAATGGAAATTTTCTTTTGGTATATTTGAAATTCATGTAAGGGTAAGTAAACTGTCAAGATTTTGAATCCCTGACCTCCTCCACCACGAGACAGACCAGTAGTGCAATGGAATAATTGCGATTTTTTGATGTATTAGTTTTTAAGAATATGATGCTTTTGCGTTTTTATTTGTTTCTCTTCTGCATTTTCTCATAAGCTATTCTTTTGTTGTTGTTTGTGTTATCGTTGGATAGGAGAATTAGGTACGAAGCTCTCCAGACTGAGGAAGGTAAAAAACTTTTGAGGAGATCAGGAAGAGCTCCTGATGATATTTCAAGTGTTGTGCTTGTTGATAAGGACAGGTATTCATGTAGTATGCAAATATAGCTTGTGATTGTTTTCTAGGATTAACGTTAAAAAAATGTTGAACATTGGGGATACTGCTGTGCAGCAGTAAATGTCCTGAACCCAGATCCACAATGGAAATTTTCCACTTCGATAGGATCATAACTGATTACATATATTAAGCATGAGGATTGAATTTTATTGCAGTATATCTAAGTTCCTCAGTGATTTATTGGGCAGTAGAGAAAATGGATAGAGATGTGAGATGTATACCTGGGATCAGAAATTGACTCAAATCACATGTGAATGAAATTTCCGTAATCAAATGTCTTTTTGCCAGCCATTTTATGGATGCAGATTTCTTGAGGAAGATATTTTAATCTTAATAATGCAGAGTTCTTGAGGAAGATATTTTAATCTTAATAATTAAGGGCATATGACAAAAGGATTGAATGAGGAAAACCAAAGCTTAGTGTTGAATTTCAGGTCATATATCAAGTCGGAAGCTGTACTAAAGATCATGGAATACATTGACTTACCATTTCCTCAGCTGGCATTTTTCCTACAGTTTGTACCTCTGTAAGTCATCCTTTTCTTCTCCTTGACACAATTTTGTTAATCACTTTACTCAGGCAACTGTCTGAAGCAGCGATGGGTGATCAATTGATTTGAAATTATCTGTTTTGGATGGTCACAGGTTCATAAGAGATTTTGTTTATGACAATGTTGCAAATAATCGTTACACAATTTTTGGTCGTTCGGAATCATGTGAGATATATTATGATTAAAATTCAATCAGTTGTCACTTACGCATATGCATATTAGTTAATAGATAGTCCACAAATGAAAGACCTTGGATTTTTAGCAGCTGCTGTGTTTAAAGTTGCTGGAATGGTGACCATATGTATAATTTCGGATGTATTGATGTTATTATATCTCTATAAATTTTTATAGTTTTTTATTTTGCTTAGACAAAAAAACTGGATAATTTTCCACACTGTTTTAATCCTAGATGATTATCAAATCTCCTTCTGGTATTTCTTTCTTCTTTTTTCCTGGCAGTCAAAGATTGAAACCGTGAGAAGATTTCATAGTATCTTCTCCATTCAGTTATAAAGATTTCCACTACTGTCAACTCTCTCTCTCTCTCTGACAAAATAAAAGAGGCACGCCAGAGTTCAGCATTTGAGTTTTTTTTTTTTTTTTTAATTTCTGTTTACTTAGACAGTGCCCTCATCAATCAAATCTATTCCATAAATATGGAAATGATTTTCATTTTGAAAATCAAGATCTTGAAATTGGTCAGTGGCTGATGGAAATTTGATTATATCAAGATCTTGAAATTGGTCAGTGGGTGATGGAAATGTGATTATCAAAGCTATTTGCATTGTTGCTTACAGAAATTAATAACACGTATCAGCAACTTCTTACGTATCCTAAAAGACATGGATCTTCTATTGTTTGTTTAAAATAGGAAAAAGAATTACTTGAAGCAAAATTAAAAATGTATTGCATGTATATCTATTTTATACTATTGATCAATTTCTATCCATAGATTTTAATTCATTTTCAAATATAAAGTATAGATTTTTTTTTAATTAATATATACACAAACACACATACAAAGGTTAGAGGCATAACACACTCCTTCAAGCCTCACAAGAAATTATTTAAAGCTGTTAATGGTGAGATTTTTCATACTAGTCTGATGATAGCAAAGCTCATTGCCATTCAATTCTTTTTTGATTGTCAAATCCATACCAAACTCTTCGGGTCAGCCTTGCTTGATAAAAACTTAGTTGTTGGATTTCATCTTTATTGGAAACTCTCAAAACTAAAAGTTCTTCCAAAAGGGTTTAAATTCAAAAACTATTTTTAACCTTACACCCAGACGACTTTCTCTATGTTTCAGTTAACTCCCTATTCATTGCTCGAACTCTTTCAGCCCAAATACCTTTGGCTTTTACCTAAATGTAACAAGACATCAAAACTTATTGTTGTGCTAATAGCTATATATAATTTTTAGCCAAACATCTAAGCCCATTATGGAAAAATAGAATTTTTTTTTTTTTTTTTCATATCCTTATCTTTCAAATAAAATGAAGACACAAACCCAACCAAAACAATTTGTTCAGAAATGAGTCCGAAAGATTTAATTTTGGTCTATCAAGAATGTTCACAACTCATAGATCAAGGAATCATTGAGCCGATCAAATCAGATTAGGTTTGTCAGGTCTTCTATGTGAACAAGAGATCAAATCAAGTTTGAGGGAAGAAAAGATTAATAATTGCTTATCAACCTTTAAATTACTTTTTAAAGGATGATAAATATTCTCTTCCAAAAATTTCATCATTGTTTACTCACTTATCTCAGGCGAAGTATTTTTTTCAAGTTTGATCTTAAAGTAGAATTTTGGCAACTTGACATCAAACAAGAAGATCATCTCAAAACAACTTTTTGTATTCTCTACAGACACTACCAGTGGACAGTTATGTCCTTTGGACTAAAAGTTGCTCCATTACTATTGCAGAAAGCGATGATAATAATATATGAACCAATCCTTCATAGTGTTTTGGTTTGTATTAGTGACATCGTATTATTTTTTAGTAGAACAAGATTCTCATCGACAGGTCCTTTTATAATTTGCTAAGTTGACAAAAAAGTATGGTGTAATGTTGTCATCCACTAAGATGCATGTGGGTCAGAAAAAGATAAAGTTCCTTGGAATGTTTTTCTGAAATGGCCAATACAAACCAAGTCCATGTATTGGAGTCGAATTATTAAAGTCGTCTGACAAGGATTTCACTCACAAGCAGGTACAATAATTCTTTGGAATTGCTAATTATCTTCGAGAATTTGTCGCACATTTCACAAAAATATGCGAATCAACTAAGACAGATGCTGAAAAAGATCACCCATAATGGACAAATGCTCAAACAATAGCTATCAATATTCTTAAAATAGAGATGCAAAATTTGTTAGCTCTCTAAATTTCCTCCACAAGGAAAAAAATACTATAGACATATGCAAGCGATCATTATTGGAGTGCAATCCTCTTGGAGGAAAAAGACAAGCAAAGAAGAATTTGTGCATATGTTAGTGGAAGGTTCAAAGACTTGGAACTCCACTACTATACTTTTAAGGAGATATTGACAATAAAAAATGGAATAAATAAATTTGAATTTCATTTGATTGGACATCACTTTACAATTGTCATGGATTATTTATCCTTCCCAAAGATGTTTGAATTCAAAGAGAGAAATTTGTCATATCCTCAATTGCTTCATTGGAAATACGAGTTCAATAAATATACCTTTGAGGTTGAGCATATAAAATGGGATAAGAACTTGATCCCTGATTTCTTATCAAGGCTTTAAGCAATCTCACTCATCCACAAAGATCAAATCATTCTCCTAATTTTCATGGCTTCCTTAACATTCTCTCATGTAAATCTTCAACCAAATCTGAAGTATGTAGATCCTCTAGAAGTTCAATTTCCCACAACTTACACTAAGCTTTCTCAGCTTGCCAAATAACAAGTCATGATTTATCAATCCTTGCCAATCAAAATGTTTGGTTTTGTTTTTCTCAATATCCTTGGGTTTCATCTAAAATACCATTTCTTAAAAATATATTCTTTTTTAGATTTTCAACAGGAAACGATGGATCATGGGTTTAGCCAGAAGAGTTCCTCACATTTCTATGGTATTTTTGTCACTTATATACCATAACGGTAGAAGTTTGCCCTTAACATCCTTAGACTTACCTAATGGAAATAAAAAGGAAGACTAGGAGGAATTAACATTTAATAACTTTTCTTTAATGGTTCCAGTCATTAGACCAATGGATTTCCTCTTATCATGCAAAGTTTAAGTTATATGAGCCTCAAATAGCTTTTCACAAAAGAGCCATCTTCACTCTTTATCGCCCCTGCTTGGTAGGAGTTTCAGGAATAAGAATAATACCTATGACATGTTTCCATCTTTATGGAGAAAATCGATTTTTGCTCGCAATGCATTGGACCACCATGAATAATTTCAAGAATTTCAAATATACATGTGTGGACAAAACAAAGGAGTTCCCAAAGAAATTTGGCCTTCCTTGTCAAAAGATGCGCCTTAGGAATTCTTGCCATCTGGATATCCTAAAGAGCTTATGGCAGACAAAAGAAAATGGCTTGAAACACCTATGCCATAATGCCTCCAAAATGATTTAATTGAAAAAGATTATATCCTCAATCCAAATTCTCAGGACCATATGACTACTATATAAGACATGAGGACCCAATAGAAAGAAGCTCTATTAATAGTGATGACTTGAAATATCGCAATATGAACATGTCTCCATCGTACAAGCCAATTATTAAGTGAAGTCCAGCTGCGTATTAATTATTGTGTGGAGCTATCTGTGCTAATAGTGCTTATAATAGTAAAACATGTGATTGCTTGGTTTTAATTATTGTGTCAGTAGTGTTTGTAATAGGAAAACATATGATTGCTTTATTTTAATTATTGTGTGATCTTGTCTAGTTGTGCCATTCTTTCTTATCTCTTTGTTGTGGGTATCTGCCCCCTCTATATAAGGAGCATCAGTTTATATTACAAAGATAGAAAACTCTTCCCATAGACATTGCCTACTATCAGTAAACCATCACTTTCTAAAAACATCTTATGCCTTAGGTTTTACATATATCACTAGTATCTTGTTCGATCATTAGATTCACATTCTATTGCTAGTTATTTCACATATGGAGTATTAAGAGGATAGTTGTTGTTTATGCTGTAGGACTTGGTGATGTCCCTGTTATTACCATTAGAAAAGAAGGAATCTTACAACTAGACAACACCACACAATAATTAAAGTAAAGCAATCACATGCTTTATTATTAAAAGCATTACTGACACAATAATTAAAGTAAAACAATCACATGCTTTACTATTACAAACACTACTGACATAGACAACTTCACACAATAATTAATACACAACTAGACTTCACTTAATAATTGGCTCGTGCAATGGAGACATGTTCATATTACGATATTCTGAGTCATCGTTATTGATAGAACTTCTTTCTATTGGGTCCTCAAGTCTCATATAGTAGTCATATGGGTCTTGGAAATTTGAATTAAAGATACAATCTTTTTCAATTAAATCATTTTGGAGGCATTGTAATATAGATGTTTCAAGTCATTTTATTTTATCTGCCATAAGCTCCTTATGATATCCAGATGACAAGAAGTCTCATGGGGAATCTTCTGATAGGGGTGAGCGTGAGACTTGGAAATTCTCAAATTGGACCAAGTAATTGAATTGGAACCGAAAATCCCTAACGTGCATAATAAAATACCCAAACCAAACTTTACTAATTTTTTTAAAGGGGGATGGTACCAAAGATTTTATATTATCTGGACTGAATCGTATTGTAATTGTCTCATACCAAAATAACCGAACCAAATTGTACTTATATATATATATATATTAATTATTAGGTTTACTAATTAAGTCACTCAATTAGTATATACTATTAATAATTAGATTTTTATTAATTATTAATTATAAATTAGTAGTAAATATTAAAAAGTTTAATTTAACATTTAATGTGAAAGTTATTAATTATAATATATTAAATTATCACTTATTTTTTTAGTCTTGAATGTGAAAAATATAAAATTTATTTTATTTTAATTCATAAAGATTAAAAATATAAAAGCTTAATTTTTAATACATTAAAATAACTAAATACCTGAACCCGAACTGAACCTAACCTTTCAAAAGAACCGAATTAAACTGTTCCAAATTTATAAGGAACTGAACTGAATTGAAAGAAAAATTTAGGATGGTATCGATTCTCCACTTTTGAAATCTCTGAAAGTTTGGTATGGTCTCAAAGATTATTGAACCCCCAAATGGGACGAAACCATGCTCACCCATATCTTTTGATAAGGAAGACCATATTTCTTTGGGAACTACTTTATGTTGTCCACACATGTATCTTTAAAATTCTCGAAATTGTTCATAGTGGTCTAATGCATTAGTGAGCGAAAACTAGTTTTCTCCATCAAGATGAAAACATGTCATAGGTTGTATTCTTGTTCCTGAAACTCCTACCAAGTAGGGGTGGTGACGAATGAAGATGACTCTTTTGTGAAAAGCTATTTAAGGCTCGTAGAACTTGAACTTTGCATGACAAGAGAAAATTCATTAGTCTATGACTAGAACCATTCAAGAAAAGTTATTAAATCTTGATTCCTCCTGGTCTTCCTTTTTATTTTTGTTAGGTAAGTTTAAAGATAGTAAGGGCGAACTCTTACTGCTATGGTATATAAGTGACAAAAATACCATAGAAATGTGAGAAACTCTTCTAACCAAACTCATGATCCATCATTTCTTGTTGAAAAATCTAAAAAGGAATAGATTTTAGAAATGATATTTTAGATGAAACCCAATGATATTGAGAAAAACAAGACCAAACATCTTGACTAGCAAGGATTGATAAATCAGGACTTGTTTTTTGACAAGTTGAGAAAGTTGAGTGTAAGTTATGGGAAATTGAACTTCTGGAGGTTCTCCATACTTCATATATGGTTGACGATTTGCAAAAGAGGATGTTGACAAAGCCATGAAAATTAGGGAAATGGTTTGATCTTTATGGATGAGAGAGATTGTTTGAGGCCTTGATAAGAAATCAGAGATGAAGTTCTTATCCCCCTTTACATGCTCAACCTCAAAGGTATGCTTACTGAAATAGTCTTTCCAGTGAAGCAATTGAAGATGTGACAAATTTCTCCATTTGAATTTAAGCATCTTTGGGAAGGATGAATAGGCCATGACAACTGTAAAGTGATGTCCAATCAGATGAACTTCAAATTTTTTTATTCCATTTTTTACTACTAATATTTAATTAGGGATTTATGGAATGGGTCTATGATTGTTTTTGTTAGGAAAAAACATCATAAGAGTTTAGGAATTGGGCATTGGTATCTTGTACTTTCTAGTTATCAAGGATATAACTAAATCGATATAGGTAGTCTATCTTACTTGAAGAAGATCTTTTAAAAATGGGAGGAGGGAGGGGAAATAGTTAAGGGGATAATAGGTATTTATTGAGACGAAGTGGAGGAAGTGGTGGTTTCAATAGAGGTTCTATTATGAACAAGCATGCCCTCAATTCTACACATATCAACTAATTCTTTATATAAAAAATCAAATTTGCATATCTTGCAAGTAATATTTTGGTGTTAAGCAGTCAAAAATATCAACAGAATAAAAAAATTTTGAGTAATGAAATGATGATTACAATTATATCTTTTAGTCAAACTATACATGAATGACTGAAAAAAAAAATATGTTAATGCGCTCACACACACATGCATCTAATCATAATAAATAAACTTTCATGTTAAATAATATAAATAGCTTTACACATTCTAATCATAATCAATAAACAAAGTTAATTGTAATATTAAGATTTAGAATTTTAACTTAAAAGCATAACAAACGAAGTTATTTTAATAAATAAAAGTTTATTATATATAAAATTATTAGTTGAAATATCAAATATATCCCTAAACTTGTCTTTAAATGACAATAAAGGATAAAATAAACTATTTCGTCAAAATTATACTTGAACTTATGTTATTTTGTCAAAATTACTCATTAATAGTATTTTTGCATACCATTATACTTTTGTTTAACTCATTTTTTCTTATATCTGTTGCAGTTGGATAAACGAGTAAAATTACATGGTTAAGAAACACATTTAAGAGAACCGAACTTAAATGTGTTTCGATAAAAATACAGTTTCTCCTAAACCCTAAAATCTTTAAATTCCCAAATATTAAAAATACAACTTCATTTTGATGCAACGATATTTTTGTGAAGTAATAATTTTGTTCGTTTATCCAATTATAACAGATCTAGGGATAAATGGGTTAAAAGAAGTATACCGGTGTGTAAAAGTATCGTCAAAGGGTAATTTTCATGAAATAATACAAATTTATGGGTAAATTTAATGAAAAAATTCATTTTATCCTTTTATTGTCACTTTAGAATAAGTTTATGGGTGTATTTGACACTTTAACCTAAAATTATCAAATACATCAAGAAATAAGTTTATTATTAACTTATAAGTAGGAATAAATTGCAATAAACTAAGCAAAAGATCACACTGCTATTACAACAAAATTAGGATTATAAGATTAAAATTACATGAAATTCTAGTGATTTCAATAAAAAAAAATAGTCTCAAAAAAGTTCTTAAACAAAATAATCAAGTTTTACCTTAACTAAGAAACACACATATGAAAAAGACTTGCTCTATATTTGGAAAAAAGGAAAACAAGAGAGGAAGTAAAAGAAAAATAGAAAACAAGAGATGATTATAACTTTTCCCCTTTTGGAAATGGGAGGAAAATAAAAAAAACAAAAAGAAAGAAAATAATATTTATTTTACTTTATTTATTTATAAGGGTTGAAGCAATTTTTAATTATTTATTATAAATTTACAATTTTACTTTTAATATATTTTATCCAAATAAAGGACAAAAATAGTAAATATATAAGATAATAAATTTTTTTCTTCTCTTTTCATATTTTACTTTTTAAATAGAAAAAAATAAATAAAAATCAAATTTATTTCTCTTTTTTATTTTCTTTCATCTCTAAATAAAATTCTCTAGCCAGACACGTTCACCGCCAGTAGCGAAATTAGGAAGGTTGGTATGGGCAGAAGCCCCACTGAATTTTTCGACTAGAGTGAAAGAGGAGCACGTAACTTAGCCATTGCTTTACTTCTCAATGTTAATGGAGGAGGAGAAAAGGGAAAGGGGATGAGGGGGGATGATGAAGATGAAGGCCCCCCAACTCTTGAGTTTTATCTTTTTAAAATCAAACAGCACCGTTTGGGTGATTGAATTAAAACTGCGAGATAGTTGTCCCGCACCATAAAAATGAACGTTTTTTTTTTCATATCATTTGTTTTCCTTTTTTTTTTTTTTAAACAACAATAATAATTAAAATTCTTATAATTAAAATATGTACTCCACAATATATTTAATTTTTTAAAAATTAAATTCTCCATCCATCATTAAATTGAGTTTCATAAAATACATAAATTATCTTAAATTAACTTGATTCTCTTAAATATAAATATAATATTTTCACTTAAAAAAATTACTATTAAATTTGCTTAAATCACATAAAAATCAATTTTTAAATTATTTTTATAATATAAAATATTTCTCATCTCTTAAAATTAATAAAATCCCTTTAAATGAATAACTTTCATAATTAATTACATTAAAATAAATCATACTACTTTAATAACATTATTTCTCTAAATTAAATCAATTTAAATGATTTACATCTTTTAGAATAATTTTTGTAATTATAAGTTTGATAATTTTTTCTGTTGCTTTATTTAGTTATATTAATGTTGATAGATGATCATGTTTGCAATTATACTTCTCAAATATATAAAATTACTATTTTTTTTTACTCTAAAGTTATATTACTTTATTGTTTTAAATTTTAATTCAAAGATCTCTCTCTCTCTATATACATATATATATTACCTTTTTTTTGGGTTTGTAATTATAGTTCACTAGTTTATTATGGTGTAATCAATAATGAACCGTCTGAAAATAATTTATAGTTTTGCCGCTGCTCTCCACGGTGATCTGCCTAGCCAGTTTGATGTTCTGGAAACAAAAGGCAAAGAGATCCATTCATATACCTTAAAATCTTAAGCAATTAAACGAAGAAGACACTAAATGGGCAATTTTCGGATCAAACAAAGCTTGGTTTACTTCTGATACTTTCAAATTTCACTGTCAATTAAAATAAAAAGGAAAACAGGAGAATAATTATAATTTTAATATTAATTTTTTTATTTATTGAAAAGTTCTATCTTCATTGGTACATTTTTTATATACTAGTGTGCAGAACAGGCATGCCACTTGGTATTCGGTCTGCAACCAAAAGCAGAAGAGCCCAATAACTCCAGTGTGCGGCAGAGTAATGCTATAGTTGGATTCCAAAATTTGATTTTCCCCATCTGCAATCTTGACAGAGCCTGGTTTAGGATACCAAGTAGACATTCCTACAATGTAACCAGCCTCACTTCCTGCTTCTTTTCCATCTCCATAACTCGGTATTGAAGCGCATATGACCCGTCCATCCTGAATTGAACACAAACAAATAACTGAAATCATTATATTATCAAAACGTCTTGCATGAGATGCATACTCGTCGATTACATAACAATCATAAAATGAAAGTGGTGTGGTATTTCAAGTGTCCATGCGTGTGTTATGGGCGCTTGAAATTGTCTCTTTGCGTACCCAATCCAACAGGACACGGATACTAATGCTTTATAATTATGATAAAGATCATAAAAACAGGGTTAAGTCCAAATTATTCTATCAGACATAGAAAATGAGACGGTACAAGAAAGTCCAAATTTTGATGAATGTGTGTGGCAACTTAGAAACTTGGGGTTGAAAGTAACTTAGTCACCTGTCCATAGAGTGTTGAACCAGTCCCTCCAGTATGCTGGTGAGCAACACCATAGATGACATAACCACCAACCGGCAAGGTAAGGCTTGTCCTTCTGACATCAATGCACCCACCCACACCATTGCAAGCATTAACATCATACTCACCCTGCATCAAAAAAGAGCATATGAATGGTTGATTTTTAAACTTCATGTAATGTTGAAACCAACAACCACTATTGGAAACCAACAACCACTATTGGAAGTCCATCAACCTACCTGGCAGCCATTTTCTGGACCCAGTCGTGAACCAATCCTTTTCCCAGTATCAGTAACATCAAATATAAAGATTGTAACAGGGAGTATTGAACTATCCCAATCAACCCATTTCACTGTATACCTCAAGTAGAGTCTCCTCCTGACTCCCTCAAAACCTGCACTTAATTTGCACTGTGTTTGGCCATAGCAACAATATAAACCGCCTTTATATCCCTGCCTCAAAGGTTGACCATATTCATCTACAGCAAAATCATATAGATCACATTTGCATTCAGTACATCCCAACCTATCTTCAACACCCCTTGTATCAATTACATGAACATTAAGCACCCATCTTTCTTCATAACCTTCAGGAGTTTCAGCAGGGTTACCAATTTCTATCCCATAAGGATCAGGAACATCTGTAGCCGTTTTTCGCGTTTCCGATCCTAGTCCAAAGCATTGTCTAAGAACATTACCCTGGCAAATTCCACTGTTACCTGCAGAAATACGATCTGGTTTGTGATTTTTCTCAGCAACTGAAGAATTTTTGCTGCGCTGATAGTATCTTGAAACAACCCAGTGGTGAAGATAAGTTTCATGAGGTGAGATGGGATTCCCTTCCTCATCAATTACTTCAGCATTAAAGCTCTTGAGTGCAATATGACCTCTTGGGAATTCAATATCGTGGTAGAGTCTATTGTCCACTGATCCTGGCCCTAACACAAACTCTGGAGAGAGGAAATGGTTTCCCTTGTGACTAAGATAAGTTAGTTCCAAGTAGTAGTATAGTTAATGAAACAAAGCAGCGCTGACTAGAATCCATCATGGTTCCTGTCAAATTAAATGACATATATGTTTATATGTAAGCATCAAAATTCAAGATTTTTAAGTCAAAAAGCTTGTGTCTTTCTGGATCAAAAATTTCCACAGTTTAATCAACTATCTAAGTTAAGCAAGAAAAGTTTTAAAAAGACGAGCATACCTCAACACAGCCGTTAAGAAAATAGCCAATCCCCAATCGGCTATCGCCTATTCCCAACCGGGCAATCAGCGATCCCCTGTTAAAGGGGCAAGAGATGAAGAGATGGGCTTCTAGGTTTAAGACGCGTGTCATATGCTGATGCCATTGATTACGTTGTCGACGTAGAATTTTGAACTGTGTGTAAAGTTTGGAATTTATGAGGAAACTGCTGAAAGAAAAAAGGGTTGATTACTGATGTGATTTGCTACATTTCACTGAGCAGCGTCTCAGTTTTGAGCATTACATAAAATGATTTTTGTCATTTTATTATCTTAAAAAAATTATTAATTCTTTTATTATATTAATATGAAATATCAATAATATCTTAAAATCATCTCAATTTTTTATATATATATTTTAAAAAAAAAACCATCAAACGCAAAAAACCTGCCAACAATTATGAAAAAGAGTAATAAAAAAATGCACAATTCAAACAACCCACAGAGTTCCTTAATCAAACAAGAAGTAAAATACGTCATTAGAAATTCATAAAGAATAATTAGATATTTCCTGTTTAAATTAGAAGAAAAATTGAATGGTAGCTTCAATATTAACCAAATTTATATAAATACTATAAAAGGGAATCAACCTGGGAACAGTGAAATTGATTTTTGAGCTATTTCATAATTATTTGGGCAACTCTGGGCATTTGGTTTCGTGTTTCAAGTATGGGTGGCTATGCGTTCTGCTGAAGAGTAAACGATTGCGTGGACCTCTGCATTCCCCTCCATCCGACGACAAAACGGCGCCGTCTTCCAGGGATATGTTCGTCTTTTTGCAATCTAGGTGCGGAGGGTTGCGTCAGCCTGGACGGAGTGAAATGCTTTCGCTGTCCTGCAGAAGTTGAGTTGCATATGGGGAAACGACGTAGTATGGAAGTTGCGTTGCTTGGTCTTTTTAAACGTGTGTGGATGTGTCCTTTCTGCCGGAATGACATTAATGTTTTTTTTTTATATTTACTGTAATATCTTAACTTTTTTAAGAATTGATTGTGATATTAATTGATATAAATTTTGGATCATCGATTATTTAATTGTGCTCTACAATCCATTAATTTTAATAATATTTGAGTCAATTCTTCCAACCTTTGTAATTTAATGTATTCTTTCCTTATGTCAAAACTAATTTTACTAAATATTTCTTACATTTTTACAACATAAAATAATTATGGCGTAGGAAGATAATAATAACCAGTATTAGAAAATTTTCAAACATTATAAAAATACATTATAAGATTATATATCAACATAAAATTAATTTTTTTACTATATTTATAGTATGGTTTTTTAGAAATATATTTTACAAGAAAAAATATTCATGAATTAATGAAATATAAAGGCAAATTAATATTTTTGGCACATGAAATTAACAAAATATTTATTTCGATAAAATAAATATATTCTTTCAGTTTAAATGGATAAAAAATCATTGATTTCATGATTAATTTTGATATTATAAATATATTTTTTTATAAATTAATAAAAATAAAAATAAATTTTGTATCTAACTTTATTAAAGAGTCATTGATACGATAACATTTTTTTCAAGAGAACTTGGCGTAAAATTATATAATTCCTACTACTATTCTATATTTCATTAATTTTATTTATCATAGAATAAATCGTATTAAGATTTAGCATGAAATAAAAATAAGGCAATATTTTTAATAAACAACTACACCTATAATATACGAAATAAAATCAAAATGTTAACCTAAAAGTATAGATGAACATTTTAAAAAATAAAACTTAAAAAAATTACCCCTTAAAAGCATAGGATATAGCTAAACATGAGGGGAAAAAAATAAAGGATAGTGCAAATTGCCAAAAAAAAAAACTCTTATTTTTGGTAAGTTTTTTTTTTTAAAAAAATTATTGGATTAGAACTATCTGTTAATTTATGGATTTAAATCATTATAATTATTAAACTATAAATTTGTGCCATGATAATTTAAGAAAATAATTTATTTTGAATTAATATATTAGTTATAAGCTAAATTTGACTAGAGTTAATTAGTATTTCATGTTTTATTTTGTACTTTTCACTGGAGATTCTAAAAAATATAATATCTTAGTATGATAATAGAATAATAATATCATTGTCAACAAATACTAATTCAATATTGAGATTCAAAAACTATAAATAAGAGCAAACAATTGAAGGAAACATAAATATAACATAATGAATTTCTTTAAAATAAAAAAATTATTCATAAAAAATGGGTCTATATTACAAATAGAAAAAAAATTATAACAAAATTATTAACCTCCTTCCAAATGCATTATGTTTCTTAAAATTATTGGATTAGAATTATCTTTTGATTTATGGGTTGAAATCATTGTAATTATTAAACTACAAATTTGTGTCATGATAATTTAAGAAAAATATTTTTTTTTTGAATTAATATATTAGTCATATTGACTAGAATTAGTTAATTTTGAATTAATATATTTGTTATATTAACTAATATAGTTAATTTAAGAAAAATATTATAAAACACAAAATTGACTGGAATTAATTAGTATTTTGTTTTCTATTCTTATTATGATAATAAAATAATAATATCATTTTCAACAAATACTAATTTAATATCCAAATTCAAAAACTATAAATAAGAGCAAAAATTGAAAGAAACATAAATGTGACATAATAAATTTCTTCAACATAATTTAAATTATTCATTAAAGATAAGTCCATAATATATTATAATAATATGTTATATAAAAATATATTATATAAATAACATAATGATTAATAAATATATAATAATAGAATATAAACAACATATATAAAAAATAAATAATGTATAATAATATATATTAAATATATATTTTAATATATATAATATATTAATATTATAATGGTGTGTCTATATATATATCATATATGTTAATATTAATAATATATATATACATACATATGTGTGTATATTATTAATATGATAATATTAATATTTTGCATTTAGAATATTATAAAATTAAAAGGTAATGTTAATAATATTAGTAATAATACTAATAAATGTTATAAGTATAAAATAAAAATATTAGTAAAAATATCTAACTAACTTCGTAGTAATTACTTTATATGTTTAGTATTTGTTTCATAGTTTATTACAAATAAAATTCTTTTATAAATTTACTTTCTTATACAATATAGAAACTTAGTATTTTAAATATCAATATATTCATTGTAGTTTACTGTCATAACCATTCCTATTTCATAATGCATTGAGTTTATAGAGCAATTTTTTTTAATAACAATATAATCAAAATTTATAGGTCACTAAAATTTATATAAATACTATAAAGGCGGAACGCCTTTGGTACAGTGCAATTTGGTCATTTCCTTTTTCCAACTTTGCCGTAGCATCTGCGTAAAAAAGTTGGTAGAATTGCGCGTTTGCCTTTCAAGTGGCTACTTTACTTGTACCATAAAAAATAGTGCCATTCAATTGGTAAGTGTACCTTGAGCCAATTTTCTTTGGGTTGTGCTCTGTTTATGGCGACTTGGGTCCTTTTTTTGAGAGAGACTACATGGATTTGACGACTCACTTTGTGGCCTGCCGAGAAACGGTGCCGCATTGAGTAGTCTCTTCATGCATTTTGCAAAAACGTTGCGCATTAGGCATTAACTGATTTTGTATTTTATCTTATTCTTATTTTTTTATTTAAACTTCTATTTATTTCTCTCTCTTCAATGAAAACGCTCCTTCCGATGCCGACGCTTGACCACTGCATCATCTCTGTAAATGGCCACTCCGCCAGAATTGTTGATTTATTTATTTTTTTGAATTATCGATTTCAGCTATGGTTGAAATTTAATGATTTTTTTTGGAATAAGAGATTGAGTTCATGATTCCTTTTATAAGAGCAAAAAGCAACTTATGAAAATTGTAATTTTTTGTTTGATGATTTGGTTTGTGGGGAGGAAGAAGAGAAGGTTAAGGTAATTCTTTTTTTTTTTAAAAAAAAATTGCTGTAATTTTAGATTTAAAAACTTTAATATAACAGAATAAATACTAAAAATATTTTAGATGATATTAAAAATTAAAAGATGAGTTAATTAAATAAAATAAATCACAAAAATTTATAATAACTAATCCAAATAAAAAAGTATAATAGTTCCAATGATAAACTTCACGTTGATATCAACGAAATGTAACAATGTGAAAGGAATCTTTCTGGAGCAAGTCTAAAAATCGGGCGGTTGACGTTAAACGGTGCCGCTTTAGAGTTTTCTGGAAAACATCGCACATCCAATTCAATCCAAACTTAGATAGGAACAATGCGAGAGATATATTTTTTTTTTAATTATCGTAGCTGCTGTCAATTCAATTATTTTTTTTAAATATTAACCTTTTTTTTTATAGATCTATAATTTGTATAACTTGATCAAATAACGATAATAATGAGATATTAAAAGTATAAAAATATTGGAAAAAATAGAGGATAAAATAAAAAATTAGATGAGATGGCACCGATTCAATTGAATACATGTGAATGCATCCAGAAAGCAGTGTTAAGAATTAAATTCAGATTTGTTAAATTGATAAAATTAAAAAGTAATCAATTATCTGATTTAGTTAGAGATTAAAATTAATCAAAAATTAGTCAAAATAAAAAAATAATAATTAAAAATTAGTGAACTTAACTAAACTGATCTAAATCAGTGAACTTTTGAAGTTTTCTGAAAAAGATTGAATATCCAATTCAATCCACTAACTTGGATAGGAACAACGCAACATATATATATATATATATATATATATATATATATATATATATATATTTAAGTTATCGTAGCTGTTGTTAATTGAATTATTTTTTTTAAATATGAACTTTTTTTAATAAAATCAATAATTTATATAACTTGATCTATATATATAACGATAATAATGAGATATTAAAATGTATAAAAATATAGACAAAATAGAAATATTTTTTAATCAAAATAATTGAGTACTTATTATAACTCGGAATAAAATACACTCAACTCAATAATTACTAAATCAACAAATAAAATCTCATGATCTTTGAATAAGTTCAATAATTTGAATATTATTAATAAGTTAAAATCTACTATTAAAAGTAAATCTAACAAATTTAAGAACTCAATAAGAAATAAAACTCCCAAACATGAACTTTCTTGAGAAAGGAGCATATAATCATGTAATAAAATCAAACCACGCGTAAAAATTAAATCTGTAGCCATGCAGATATAGAAATTACTGCTCTAATATCCAGATATATTAGTCAAATATGAGATAATTTATTGAAAAATAAAATAAAACACACACAAAAAATCTCTAAATCTAAAGAAATAAATCTAAACAAACTCAAAAATGAGTAAATTTAGATTTTTCATTCCACAAAATAGAGGATAAAATAAAAAATTCAATGAGATGACACTAATCCAATTGAATACATATGAATAAATGTGGAAAGTAGAGTTAAGAATTAAATCCAGATTCATTAAATTGATAAAATTAAAAATTAGTTGATGACCCAATTTAGTTAGAGATTAAAATTATTTAAAAATTAATAAAAATAATTGAACATTAGTGAACTTAACTAAACTGATCTAAATCAGTGAACTTTTGGAGTTTTCTAGAAAAGATTGAACATCCAAGTCAATCCACTAACTTAGATAGGAACAACGGGATATATATATATTTTTTTTAAAAAAATATCCTAGCTGTTGTTAATTGAATTATTATTTTTTTAACTATAAACTTTGTTTTATAGAATCAATAATTTGTATAACCTGATCTATAGATGTAACGATAATAATGAGATATTAAAACGTATAAAATATAGAAAACATAGAAATATTTTTTAATCAAAATAATTGAATAATTGTTATAACTTGGAAGAAAGTACACTCAACTTAATAATTATTGAATCAATAAATCGAGTCTCATGATCTTTGAATGAGTTCAATAGTTTGAATATTATTGATAAGTTAAAATCTACTATTAAGTGCTAATCTAAAAAATTTAAGAACTCAATAAGAAATAAAACTCCCAAACACAAACTTTTATGAAAAAAGAACATATAATCATGTAATAAAATCAAAACATACATAAAATAATTAAATTCATTGCCATGAAGATAAAAAACAACTGATCTAATATCCAACTACATAAATTTAGTCAAATATGAGATAATTTATTGAAAAAATAAAAAAATTTAGTCAAATATGAGATAATTTATTGAAAAAATAAAAAAATACACACAAAATCTCTAAATGTAAAGAAATAAATCTAAATCAACTCAAAATTGAGTAAATTTAGATTTTTTTATTCAAAAAATAGAGGATAAAATAAAAACTTAGATGAGATGATACCAATCCAATTGAATACATGTGAATGAATGTAGAAAGTAGCACTAAGAATTAAATCTAGATTTATTAAATTGTTAAAATTAAAATTCATTGATGACCTGATTTAGTTAGAGATTAAAATTAATTAAAAATTAATCAAAATAAACAAATAATTGAAAATTATTGAACTTAACTAAACTGATCTATCCTGAAATTACGCCATTTTATTAAACATTAATTTTTAAATATATTTTTTACTTAAAATTTAAATATTAAAATGTTTTATTATTTTATATTTTTCATTTTAAAATATTTTGAAAATAGTTTTTAAGTCTAAATTATTTTTGTATCAGAAATAAAAGTTGGATTGAATAATTATACTTATATGTATGTTTGTTTATGTACTTAGAAGTTAAAGAATAATTATATGTATCATATGAATGTATTTGTGCTAAATATGTTTATTGAAAATTATTTTGGTATTTGCAATGTAATTATTATTATGTGCGTGTTGGGATAAGATAAAGACTTGAATCTCATATTGCACGTAGGTCATGTGTATATGTGTTATATGCATTTAGGCCTATGTGAAATAATTTGATATATATAATCTATAGTGTTCTCAAATGAATATATTATATGTGAGATACAAAATCTTATAAGTTATATGTGGAATATAAAATTCATATGAATTATTGAATCAATTTGTCTAAGTCTTTTTTTATATATGTGATATTGTAAAATTAATTATTATTCTTAATTTATTTGATTTAATTTATACTTGTGAATGATTTTTAATTTATACTTGAACTTCATCATGTATCGTGTAGGTGTATTGCTACTTGTTTATTTATTATTTTACATAAATTTCATAAAAGATTAGGATTTTTCCCCTTATATAATATTTTAAAAAGCCGTAGTTATACTCACTTCTTCGTAACTTAATTTTGTTAGTTTTAATTAATATTAAGTAAACTAAGCTATTGAAGTTAGTACGTAGATTTCCTTTAAGTTTTATTTATTTTTATTAAAATAGTTACATTATTTTCCCCTTGGCAAAGGCGTCCCTTTAGATCTTGAATATAAACATTTTATTTTTGACGTATTCATTTGAAATATTATAAATTAATTAATATATTATAAGTTGTCATTATGTATTGACAATATTTTGAAATAATTCATATAATATTGTTATTATTATTTACTTTAACGTATTTGAAAATTTATATTTTTTTGTGATGGCTTAGTTAGTTTCACGCTAGTTATTAGTCTCAAAATTGAGACATGATAATATATTTATTCATTAATAAAAATTATTTTATTTTAATTATTGACTAATGAAATAAAAAAACATGTATTATTATTATTACTATCAATTATAATTATATCCTTTTTTATTTAGTAGTATATATTGTGTTATAATTTTTTGAAAAATTTACTAGTAAACTCATGTGTCATTTTCAAATCAATTATTATAAAAGGTTATAAATGATTTCGGTTGCATGGGTTTGGATCGGATTATTTTCAAGTCTTTTTTTTTTCTTTTAAATCAATTCAAATTGAGTCACTTTGAATTGCAAACGACTTGAATTATCGGATCAATGTGCAAGATGAAATTCAAATCATTTTCGAATTTTGAAATAGAGTCATGATTTATTATTTCAGGTTGTCTTGTTGATTAGATCATATCATTTTGGATTCCTCTAATTTCAACTCTCCTTCATCGGGTCAAATATATTGGAAAAAATTTAAATCATTTTTAGATTTTGACTAGGGTAAAAATCAAACATTTTAGATTGATCTGCTAATCAGATTAGATTATTTTTAAGTATCCTATAATTTCAGGTTGGTTGGAACTTTTTTTTTTGGTGAGTTGGATTAGAGATTGTCATCTCTAATACGTGATAAAGATTTAGAAATAAAAGTGGCAATTCTTGACTCAGTCTAAATTCACTTAAGAAAATTTAATTCAAATCTAACCCGACTTGAATAGCGTGTCAATCCAATTTAAATTATTTAAATATTTAAAATTCATTTAAAAATAAAATAATATTTCTTATCAAAATCTTCACTGATAAGATCCATTCTGAAACTCAAAAATAACTCAATTTTATTTTAGGCATTAACTTAATGATTCGATGTAACTCACAATTTGAAGTAATTCAACTTGGACAGTATTTTTAAAAAAATATTTTAAATTTATTCAATTTAGAATTGACATGATTTGAAACTATATTCAGTCCAATCCCTTTGTCATATCTAATTAGAATGTTACCTTGTCATCGAAAAGAAATTTGATGTATTGTAAATACATTTTTTTCTCTCTCTCTCTCTCTCTATATATATATTTATAAAACACCTTTATCCTCTTCTCCCTTTTCCTTTTTTGTCATATTAAATCTTATTTTATAAATATAGCTCATAATCTTAAACATATAAAAATGAGGATCTTTCGTTGCTTATAATAATAATAATAATAATAATAATAATAAATATTTGAAATAAAAATTAGTAATTCCAATTTATGAAAAAGTTTCAACTATCGAAATATTTTCTTATTCTTGAATTGGAAATCCTATATAACCTATAATACATGTTTTGTTATTTTAATTTTTAATTTTAATTAGAGTTTGATAGTAATTGTATAATATTTTTTTTAATTTTTTGTTAATTATTTGTATGATTCATTAAACATATATATTAATTATTATATTTAGAAAATATTTAATATTCAATTTATATGATATGCATAACACGCAGATATGAAATGAAGCACTTTGCTACCAATCATCCTTGTCTTTGGTTTTATATTGATAGGCTATGTTGGATTAATATTTATGAATTGATTGGTTTTTAGTTATGTTTATTGTTTCCATTACTTAGCAGTTTATTGCCCTAAATTGTTATAAAAAAACTAAAAATTGTTATAAAAAAAAAAAGAACTAGTAATTGAAAGCTACTTTAAGATGAAATATTTTACATAACGTTGAGTAATTATTAAGAGGAATAAACAAAACTTGTTTATTGATAAATTTACTATTATATTTTTATTTTTAATAAATCAATCAACTTGTCAATTTTATCAAGTTTTATAACTTTTGATACAAAATATTTTTTGTCCTTTTAAAATTTATTTAATTGTTATGCTGCACTTATATATATATATATATATTCTAGATAATTTATATATTACATGAAAGATTGTAATATTTTTAAAAAATTATCATGTATTCAATGTATAATTAAAGTTATAATTTTTTCCAAAAATAATTAAACTTATTAGAATTGTTCATTTGCATTTGAGCTAGGTATCTCCACGCTCTTTAGGATATCAGACTAATTCTGTTCTGACCAAAAAATTATTCACAGTAAAATCCTCCTCCTAATGAGAACAACTCCAAGAAAAAAGTCCGAACCTTGCAAAGAACTTATAAGAACTTTTCTAAAAATTAATATTTCTCTTTTGCAAGGCATTAATATATTTTTCAAATTATTCATAAAGAGTTCTGTGAAGAGATATGACAGTTACGAAATGTAGTGATAATGCTCCACCTTTTCCTCCATTTTCCATCTGCCACCATGCATAATTAGCAGTAAGCAACCCATGGCCTTCCATCTTACTTTGACGTTGCTATTCTTATTCCCTCTTCTTCTACCTCTATGTATTTCAAGTTAATTCCCTATAAATTCAGCCAATCCATTCCCTTGTTCAATCACTGCCTTATCTCACGTTCAGAAAAAAAAAAAAAATGGCATCCCTTTCCAACGTTTTGGTCTCTCTGTTGATATCTTTCATTGCTGTAATATCAGCATTTGAAGCTAGCAAAAATGGTGGTTTCACAGCAAGTCTCATTCATCGTGACTCTCCCATTTCTCCACTTTACAATCCGAATAATACGTATTTTTCTCGCTTGCGAAACTCCTTTTATCGTTCCATTTCTCGTGCTAATCGTTTCAAACCAAACTCGGTCTCTACAAAAACACTCCAATCTGATATTATACCCAACGGGGGAGAGTATTTCATGCGAATTTCTATTGGAACTCCACTAGTCGAGGTACTGGCAATAGCCGATACAGGTAGTGATTTAATCTGGATTCAATGTCAGCCTTGTGACCTCTGCTACCAGCAGAAGTCACCAATCTTTGATCCCAGACGATCTTCATCTTACCACAAAGTGTTGTGCGGGACTAAGTACTGCAATGCATTGGACAGCGATGCTCGCGCATGTGCTGCCCGAGGCTATGTCAGGGCCTGCGGGTACAGTTACTTCTACGGTGACAGTTCTTTCACAGATGGGCACCTTGCCACTGAAAGATTTGCGATCGGCACGACGAACAACAGGAGTCTAGTGTATCTTCAACAAGTAGCTTTTGGTTGTGGAACAAGAAATGGCGGTACGTTTGATGAGTTTGGTTCTGGTATAATTGGCCTTGGAGGTGGCTCCCTTTCCCTAGTATCTCAATTGGGTACTAAAGTAAACAGCAAATTCTCGTATTGTTTAGTACCCACATCAGAAGAATCAAATTATGGTACAAGCAAGATCAAATTTGGTATCATTTCTAGTTCTGATGATAATGTGGTTTCTACCCCTTTAGTCTCTAAACAACCCGACACCTTCTATTACCTGACACTAGAAGCAATTAGTGTAGGAGACAAGAGATTAGCCTACCAAAAACCAAGAAATGATAACGTCGAAATGGGTAACATTATCATTGATTCGGGGACGACATTAACGTTTCTTGATTCCGAGTTCTTCAACACATTGGAGTTGGCATTGGAGGAAGCTGTTATAGCAGAACGTGTAAGCGATCCAACAGGGATTTTCAGCATTTGTTTTAGAGATGGATGGGATGTTGATCTTCCTGACATCACTGTCCATTTTACAAATGCGGATGTGGTGTTGCAGCCATTGAATACATTTTCTAAAGCAGAGGAAGATTTGTTGTGCTTTACTATGATCCCATCTAATGGTATAGCAATTTTTGGAAACTTGGCTCAGATGGATTTTCTGGTAGGTTATGATCTTGAGAAGAATTATGTGTCATTCATGCCTACTGATTGCGCCAAGCAGTAGAAACTATACGTTTGATCAATAAATGAAATAATGTACTTTTGATATAATTGAACTGTTCAATTTCTTAACGAAAAATTTTATGGCAAATTTTGATTTCTGTAGTTGCGATACTTTTTTTCCCCTAAGAAAAGGTTTCCGTTTAATTCAATTTGAAACAGCTATTATCCCCGTTTTATAGTGGTGCAAATCTCTTGTATACCTAGAAAATTTTCAGGCTTGTTGCACACTAATCATATGCTACACTGGGACAACTCCTTTTTCGTTCTATAAATCACTTCTTGAATGATATATAATTAGAATATAGCGTGTGTGATTGACTGTCTACCTTACAGTGCTGCAGAAAATTTGTGGTTCAAATCTTGATGGCTCGTATTCTCTTTAAATATACCCAAAAACAAGTACAATTAGGTTTATTGTAAGTGAAAAATTTCTAAGTTCAAACTTCTAAATCATATATAATTAGATTATTAAACTAATAAGTTAGTGATTGAGTGCATGTTTTTTAATAAGATTTAAAACTTAATAGCTCACATTATAAATATTTTGGATATTTACCAAAAAATAAAATGATGTAGAATTGAAATTATTTTAAATGAAAATTAAATTAATTTAAATTCTAGGTTTTTGTTTAAAATTTTACTTTTTAAGTTTTTTAAATTTTCTTTTTAGAAGTTGTATAAAATTTTTACTTCTTAGATTTTCTAATTTCTTGTTCAGAAATTTTTTGTTATATGATATTAACTTTATATTTGAAATTTTTACCATTTAATTTTTTTAATTTTCTACTCTTTCCATTTTTGAATAACTTAATTTTTTATAAAAAAGATTTTGTTTCAAAATAATTATCGTTCTAGAATATTAATGTAACGTTAAGATAAATTAGAGGCATATTAGTCCATATTGATTGGAATTATCCTAATTAATTACTTTCTTAATTTAAGTGCACATCTCTAAAACAATAGTTATTCAGAAATGGAGGGAGTATTTGGAAGATCTTTTTTATATGACATTTTTGTATGACATAATATATAACAACACGTGATTATGATATACATAATTGTTTGATAAATGGTAAACAATTGTTTAAAATTAATTTTGAAACTAGAATTAACAATATATATTGATTTATATATATTTTTTATGATAATTTATATTTCATGTGATATCATTTAAATAAATTCTTTGGAATTTTTGATAAATAAAGTTATATATATATATATATATATATATATATACACACACGCATACACACACACACACACACACACACACACATATATATATATATATACACACACACACACACACACACACATATATACACACACACACACACACACACACACACACATATATATACACACACACACACACACACACACACATATATACACACACACACACAGACATATATATATA
>CATIWR010025898.1:0-14409 GCA_949677035.1 Omphalea diandra
TTTATTATTCTCTAAATTAAATTTACAATTGCATAAAAGGTTGTTTCTCAATTTTTTTTAAAACACATAATTTATTTAAATGTAAACAAACACACTATTATTCAAGTATATTTTACAAAAAATAAATATCTTCATATGAAACTATATATATATATATATATATATATATATAATGTTGTATGAAATTAAATATTAACCATCGCTTTCCATAACATGAACAAAAACATTGACCATTTTTACTGACATATGAATATTAACTATCGTTTTTCATAATATTTCATTGATGTACTAAATTTTTTTTAAAACATTTGTTCGCCACTTAAAATAGTGGACGAAACAATTCAAGCATAATAAATATTTTCTCTCGTTCACCAGCTAAATTACAAATCAAAATGACAAAACATTCGCTCGTTCGACAATTTAACTAGCGGACTAATTACATACATGAATGTTATGTTTGTGCATATAAAATTATTATTGTCTGAACTAATTTTCATAATTTTATTCACTATTACTTTTAATAATATTTCATTTATGTGCTAAATTTTTTTCAAAAAATATTTGTTCGTCTTTTATAATAGCAGGCGAAATAATTAAAAAAATTTCAATAATTTTATATTTTTTATATTTGATTTAAAAATATTTTATTATTTTATTTTATAATATTTTATACATTTTATCTTAAAATATATAATAATTTTATTATATTATATTATAATAAAATAATAAAATTATTATATAATATTTTAATAAAATAATAATATATTTATGCAGCCTTGCAGTGCAAGGCTGCATCTGGCGGTCTGCTGCAAGGCAGCATGCAAAAGGCTGCCTTGCAGCAGAGATTCCTGCTACGTCCGCCAGAATAACTGGCGGACGAAGAGTAAAAAATTCAAAAAAAAAAACGTTTGTCCACAGTAACGTCCGCCGGTTTAACCGGCAGACGAAAGATGTTAGACTGCCCCATTCTGCAAATTATTTTTTGAATTACCCTATTTTTATAAATATTTTTTAATTCATAATATTTTCCTTTTTTTTTTTTTTTTTACATTAATTTGAAAAATACCCCTATCAAAGAACTATGAGATGAGATCATTGAAAGGTTTGGTGAAAGTAATGGGCCTCACTTGCATCAATTGTAAAGGGAGATTAGCTCAATCAATCAAAGCAATGAACAGGCGGCCAAATACTACACAAGACTCAGGAAACTCTGGGATAAGTTGACTTTTTTAATGCCCATTTTAGCAAGTATTATCGGTATGCTTCAACAAACTCATGCAGTTCCTCATGGGTTTGAATTACTGCTATGATCATGCAAGGAATCAAATCCTAGTGATGGATCCACTTTCATAAGTTAATAGAGCTTATTTCATGATTCTAAGAGAGAAGTCAATATCAACTGCATGAAAGTACTGAAGCTAGTGTCTATTGGAACTCAAAGTGGAAATGCAAGGTAAAAGAAAGAAAGAGCTTACAGAGTTGGGCAAAAGAAAGCTAATGGAAGAAGAGATAAGGAGAATAAATTTTGTGAACATTGTAATGCCAAAGGCCACTTAAAGGAAACATTTTTCAACCTTCATGGCTACCCTGACCGGTACAAAAAGCTTAAAGAGCAATAAAAGAAAGCTATTGGAAAGCACTCAGTCAAATGGTAGAATCAACCTTTAACATATCAATGTAACTGCATGGAGAAGAAAAGATTTGTTGGTCTAGCCTTATCCAATAAGAAATACTGAAATTAATGAAAGGGAAGGCCTTAGTAGAAGGCAACACTGTTAATTTTGCCCATATTGAAAGTAATTGTTTATGCTTTATCATGACTTGTATATTGGTACTATTGATTTGCTTGAGCCTGGAACCTGGATTCTTGACACGGGGGCCATTAATCACATATCTGCAGAGGATAACTTATTTGATGAACTTAAACCCACCAAATCTCCTTTACCAATTCACTTACTTGATGATTCAATTATAAAAATTAACAACACTAGAAACAATCAATTGAGTGATGACTTACTTCTTAAAGATGTTTATATACACCCAATTTAACCCACCAAATCTCCTTTACCAATTCACTTGATGATTCAACTATAAAAATTAACAACACTAGAAACAATCAATTGAGTGATGACTTACTTCTTAAAGATGTTTTATATACACCCAATTTTAAATTCAACCTTTTTGCAGTTAGTAAATTAGCTAAGTCAGCTAAATTAAAAATAGGTTTCTTATCTAATAACTATGTTCTACAGAACCTATGGACTGACAAAGTTCTGGAAATAGGGAAGGTAGTAGGCAATCTCTATGTGTTAGACGGTAGTTGTTTTGAAGATGTTAATTACAAGGTAAATAGTTATTCTGGTGTTCCTATTCATATTGCCAAAGTTTGTAATGTTGGTTTTAATGAGAATGAACTTGCTTCTTTGTGGCACAAAAGGTCGGGTGATACCTCTTAAAAGGCTTTAAAACATATAAATTAATTAGTTGGATTGGATGTTAGCAATCTGTTAGGCTGTGAAATTTGATATAAGGCTAAGAAACCAAGATTACCCTTTTCCCTTAAGCATCAAAACCACTTTGAATTAATTCACTTTGACCTCTGAGGACCATATGAAACACCTGCAATAGATGGACCATATTATGTGTTCACTGTTGTGGATGGTTTCGCTAAGGCGACCTGGACCTTTTTTTTGCACAACAAATAACAAACTCTATCCACATTTATCCACTTACACAAACTTATCCAAAACCAATTTGATAAAAGGATAAGGGTCATAAGAATTGACAATGGATCAGAATTAGTAAACAAAGAGTTCCATAGCTTTCTGTCATAAGAAGGAATAATACACGAAAAGACTTGTGTTTACACACCACAACAGAGTAACAACATTAAGTGAAAACACAAACACCTCTTGCAAATAGAAAAAGTTCTGATGTTTCAACACAGCCTTTCTTGCAAGTTATGGGGCCATGCCATTCTCATGGCAACTTACTTTATAAACAGACTTCCCACTTAAATATTAAATTGGAAAACACCCTATGAAATTCTTTTTGGAAGGCCACCTGGTTGCAGTACCCTTAAAACCGTTGGTTGCCAGTACTTTACAGCAAATACACACCCACAGAAAGGGAAGTTTGATCAAAAGTCTTTTAAATGTGTTTTTGTTGGTTACAACCCAAGTTAAAAGGCTTTTAAGGTTTATGATCTTGAAACACATAGAATTTATGTTTCTAGGGACGTTGTCTTCCAAGAACAGGTGTTTCCTTTTCAAGTCACTAGTGCAACACCTCTTTCTTCATCTATTTTACCATTAGCCATTTTAGAATATGAACCTCTATAAATTTCCAACATTGATGCACAAACACATTGTGACACTCATTATCATTTAGTTATTTACCTATAGAACCTAGTTCTTTTCTATCAACTGATGCACAACCTACACTAAGGAGAGGAACTAGACTAAGAACCAAACCAGCTTGGCTAGGTGACTGTATCAAACTGATGACAAGAATCAATGTCTATATTTAATGTCCCTGTTTGAGAAAAAAATCCATTAATTATAAGTTTAATATATTAAAAAGTATAAAAATATTTTATTTCCACAAATATAATTTTTAAATAAATAAATTGATATTGATAAAATAATTTTTTAATAAATTGATAATATAAATAAAAAAAATATGTAAAGCTCAAACATGCAATAATTAGAAAAAAACAAAGATTTAGAAGCAAAATAAATATAAAATAAAGAATGGTATCATATAAATTTTCAACATCATCCTAAAATAAGCATAAAAACAAACCTCATTTATATTCAACTAGTACTTTTATAGATTTTGTTAGACTAGATTGGTTAAATCTATACCAAAACTCTCTTTTGATCTTGACAATATAGATTGAAAGATAATAATCATCTTCTTCAAGTGTTGTGATTACAATAAAGTTAGAGTATCATTGGAAGTCAAATGGAAAAGAAAACCAAAATTGGCTCATGAGTTGTCACCGCTACCACCCTGTCACAAACGTTACCATTGAAAATCTTGGAACAACATTTGGTAGAGCCATTCACGACGAGTGTAGCAACTACGACACTCAAACCCTTCTTGGAGAACTCCTACTGACCAATCAAAGATTACCATGTGCTTAAAGAGTCATTTGTATGCATGAATGTTGTGACCACTACACATGTGTATAGGCCGTGACACATCTTTCAAAACCAATAGTCCAGTTCGCATTCTAGGAGTCTCGATCGCTACCTTTGTCGTGCCCACTACATTTGTCTCGCAACTGCAATTATCAAAAGCACAAAATGGGGTTCCAACAGATAGTTTGATGAAGATCCAATCATACAATGCCATGTGTACTAGCCGTTAGACACAGATAAAAATCTTGACCATGACATGGCAAATTCTATAGCAAAACATGAGTCGCAACAACGAAATGGACGTCTAGATCGTGATATTTGACTGACAAATATTAATGTTAGATTTTGCCATCAACCTTGAAGATTATGAGATAGGTTTGTCTCTAACGTCTCTTTGATGGGTATAACCTATAAATACTCTACCAAATGAACATAAATGCAAGAGAATAACATGTACTAAAGCCAAACTCCAGCAAATTTGTTTCTTAATCTTCTCTCTCCTAATTATTCTCTTTGTTATTAAGTTGTAAGAAGTTTGGTGTGAGCTTTAAACATTCTTTGGGATTGGGTTTGAGAGTGAGCCAATAGAAAACTTTTGTATAGGTTTGAGTGTTAGTCTTGGGAAACACTTGTAAGGCTTTGTGTGAGTCTTTGCAAAACACAAATTGTAAAGTTAGGTGTACACTTAAAAACACCATTTGACATTAGTGGAACACTCAATTAGAAGAATTTGATAGTGGATATAAGGTTGGTTATACCTTAACCACTATAAATCCTTATGTATTGTATTCTTCTTCTGCTTCTTCTAAACCTTAAATAATTTACCTTTCCTCCAAAATTTTAAATTAGTCATCAATTTAACCACCATTCTTGGTGTATAAAGGCCAATAAATTTTTTTTAAAGGAATGACTTTTATAGAGTTTATAGATTTTTTTAATAATTTTATGGAGTTTAAAAAAATTTATGAATGATTTTTAAAAACTTATTTTCAAAGTCTATAAAACTCTTGACAAATCTTGAGAAAATGTGAAAGATAATTTTTTATATGTTTTATACTAAAAAATCTTTCAAAGTCTGCACAAGTCTATTAATTTTATAAGTAAATGATTTTTTGAATACCAGTAAAATTTTATGGACTTTATAAAAATTGTAATTAAGTACGCTCGGATTCTTATGAACTTTTTAAAAGTTTTTAAAAATCTTTATTAAATGCTCTTTGATTTTTATAAACTTTTTAAAAATTTTTAAAATTTTTTATTGAATACATCTTGACTTTTAAAAAGTTTTTAAAAGTTATTATTAAATACCTTGATTTTTAAAGCCTATTAAAATCTTTAGGCTCATCTAAATAAAAATAAATCACATAAACACATATCTATTATCACTAGTCATCTTTAATTATCAACACACATCACTAATTATCGTTGGCTGACAATGATCGATAGTAATAGTTGAAATCCATAAAAATGTTTTATTTTAATATATTGTTTCTGATATCAAACAATAAATAATAAAAATATAAAATATTTTTAATTTAAATTTTATTATAATCTTATAAATCAAAAGAATATTAATATTTTTTATAATATATCTCAAATATCACAAAATATAAAATTCAAAAAATATTATTTTTATATAAATTATTTTTCATGAAATCAGTGGAGCCTTACACGTAACTCTTTTATTTGTTTGATTTAATATATGATATGTGAATAAGTCAAATTTATTCTTTTATAGTTCATAAATAAAACTATGCTCTGCACCACAAAATTCTTACTCCGTGACATCGTGAACATTAATCAATAAACAGATACGTAAATAAAATAAATTAGTTGAGCTAATCTACTTTCACGTATAAAATTATATCATTATTGTAATTAATCAAATAAATTAAGGACTGTATACCTAATGAATAGTACTTTGCTTTATTATAAATTCATATTTATCAAAAACACATCAGATTTTTTTTTTTTTTTTGAAAAAGCTGAAAGCTTTCTTCATTGACAAGGCCTAAGGCATATCAGACAATTTGAGTCATAGCCTCCATGGAATAAAATATCATCCACGCACAGCGTCAAGCTATAGAAAAAATTCTTTTAATTTATAAAAATCCTACTTCTTGTATTATATTCATTAAATTAATATAATCATCCACCAACTATTTTCAAGTATACAAGTCAAATACATCAGTCAACATTCAAAGTCATAATAATTTTTCTTAATTAAAAAAATTAACTAAATATCATCCACACACAGCGTCAAGCTATAGAAAATCTTCTTTTAATTGATAAAAATCCTACTTGTTGCATTATATTCATTTAATTAATATAATCATCTACCAACTATAATAATGGTTTTTCTTAATTAAAAAAAAATCAACTAAACGTTCAATATTATTATCTTAAATAATTAAAACAATTCTCAATCACGAAACAAGCTATTGCGACCAATTTTTTGATAGTCTCTACTCCAGATCTAAGTTGATCTTTTCAAAAAAAAAAAAAAAGTACTTAAAATGGTTGGAGATTTCTAGGATTTAAACTTCTTCCTTCTGTACTATAAGAAAAATATTTAATTATCACACTATTAGATTTAATCAGTATTTTTATAAATTAATGTTAAAACTTTAACTTATCTCAATTTTTTTATTTGTATTTATGATGACAACATATGTTTGATTTTATATTTGATATCTAATTTTTTTAAAAAAAATTATGAACAAGATTTTAAAAGATTAAAATATCTTATTATTCTTAAAATTTTATTATTTATATTGATTTATTTTCTTATAAAGTAAAAAATTATATAATTCTTTTAATATTTGCATTATATTTGCTGATATATTGGAATATATCAAACCAAATTAATAAAATTCTAAAATGGTATTTTAGAAATGTAATTTATTTTTTTATTTTTATTAATATACCATAAATATATTTCAAAACGATTTCTAAGACATAGTTCATATGGATTTGACATATTAAAAAATATTTACTATTTTTAAGTATTTATCCTAATAGTTGAAGTAAATTTTTTTTTTTTTTTTAAAAAACTCCATCAACCTTCATGTACAGGTAGCGTTTAAAAAAAATCGCAAGATGCTAATCGTGTTTGACTATGAACTCAGATGCTCCAAAAGAAAATGAGTGGAAAAAAGTACATATAAACCCCTAATGTTTGGATCAGATTGCAAATAAGCTCTTAAACAAAAATAATTGTGAGAAACTTTTTAATCCCGCTAGATGGGCCTTTAAATAGACAAGAATGATAACAATGCTTTGCACTGTTAGAAACCTAGATAAAATTGTTCAAATGGCACCTATCTTAACAATAAAAAAAAAATTAAAACTCTATATAACTGTCTTTACTTCTTTATTTTAATTCCATTAAAATCTTAAAAATTGCAAAAAGGGAGAATTGTGTTACAACGAAATTAGATGAAATTGAACAGAATTTTAATGAAGTCATTAATAATCTTTGAGAAGTGCTTTGCGATAGAATCATCATCAAGTTCGACTGAAAGTTCTGTGTCGAGAAGCAATATTGAATTGAATTATGAAAGACCAATAAAGTACTGCAAATGTCAAATGACGGGTATGAGGATGAAGGCTCCAAGGTGGACGTCTTGGATTAAGGAGAATCTAGGTCATAGATTCTATAGTTGCCCAAATTGGAAAGTAAGTAAACTGTTTCAAGAAGTTCTTTGTATATGGTGGATTTTAAAATTTTTTATTTAATTTAATTGGGTTGAATTCCAAGTTAAGAGTTATGGTTATTTTAAATAGCATAATGAGGATGTGAGTTACACAGTTAAATATCTGATGAATAAGCCGAAAGTGGAGAACAAAATATTGATTGCTGAGCATAAAAGGTTGAACAATATGAATTGTGGTTTGATCTTTGATGGTGATTTGGAAAATGAACTAGATGAGTTATGGGATAAACTGAAGTGACTGAAGAAGTTTAATGTGACAAAGTGTCAAAGGTTAAAGAAGAGAGTGCAAACAACTTATGTTATTACTTGCTTGTCATGAATTGTGTTGCTAATGGTGTTTTTATTGTAATAGATTAGAGTGGTACTTTTTATGTAGTTCTTGTGTACTTGGAAAATATTGAGATTAGTTATGATGTTGTTATGGGATTAATTATGTAATGAACATTTGTTTTAGTGAAATGTAATCTATTATATTTAGATTAATATTTGTGTAATATCTGTAAGCATAAAGAGCACATAAATTTGAGAAGATAATCTGGTATATATGAATTCATGAATCCTTGAATTCTTACAAATAAAAAGCTTCAATTGAAAAGTTGCATTAGTGAAATGAAATAAGTTATATTTCGGTTAATATTTGTGCAATATCTATAAGCATAAAGAATACATAAATTTGAGAAGGTAATCTAGTATATATAAATTTATTAATCCCTGAATTCTTACAAATATAAAGTGTCAATTGAAGAGCTACAATTAACATCCTGAAATATGTAAACAAAATGGAGCTTCCTAAGTTCAAAAGTAACACTAAGTTCCATTGGAACTTGAGTCAACACATGAATTCCAATTTCTAAGGAACTTGCATATGAAAATTCAAAGTTGTACATAAACAAAAAGTTACAAAAAAAAAAAAAGTTTGCTAACAAAATCAGGCTGCTAGTATAGAAACATTTTAAACATCCTTTTTTTTTTTGTTCCTTTTAGTAGTAATCATCTCATCCATTTGCATTCCAGCTATTGAGTAGTAACTGCAGGCCCTCCTTTCCATTGCAGACCTAGAGGCTCAAATGGTAGATTAGTTGGCTTTATAACTTCAATTCCTTCTCCAGTGAAAATGATTGTCCTTTTATGTGCATCAGTTGGTTTTTTAGCCAACTTCTTACTTAATTCTCTTTTACAAGGGATGGGGAATCTAGTCTAAACATCTAGGTTTGTGAAGATAGATTTGATGGTTATAGAAGCTGCTGATATTAAGGTTTCAAATGTCGTTCCAGACTATAACAAATGAAATCAAATTTTGCTATCAGATCAACAAATGAATAAAATTTCACAAAATGAAGAATAAAACACAACATTCTCACATTCAATATTGGCATTCCACTATTCATATCAATAAAAGTTCCATATCCAGTAGGTGTTAAAGTTGTTGCAAGTCCTGAGTTTGTTTGTCTTGAAGGTCTTATTGGTAATTTTGGCCTTGAGCTAGTTAGCATAGTATTTGAATGAGTGGTAGTAAGTGCAGGTTGTGACTCATTAATTGGTTGAGTGCCAATTGTTTCATTGTTTGGTACCTAAAATGAAACCAAATCACTCTATTATCACAAAATATAAAGTTTACAATTCATTGTTTGGTTCACTTTAAAAAGTTTAGAAATCAAAACAAAGTTCATTTCAATGGACAACCAACCCTGTTATGATCTTCTTGATGATAGATACCACAAGTCTATTTCTTTCTCTTTTTGGATAACTTAGTTGACCTAGGTTTGGCTAATTAGAGCCTCTAATCCTTTTTTTTCTTGGTCTTCCTGACATTTTCATAATTGGTAGAGGTTTTATTGGCTCATAAGCTTCATAATTCATGAATCTTTTCTTAGGGACAAGTTTTAATGGAAACTAATATGTATCCAACTATGTGGATTTGTGATAATATTTGGACATTACTGAAAGAAGAATAATCTTGTTGTGGTTAAAAGCACACAATGCATGTGGACATGGAATTCCAGTAAGTTCCCATTCTCTAAATGTGTATAATTGTTTGTCAATGAACACTGTGTGCTAGTCATCACCTTCTCCTATTTCATAGCCAACATCACCATTGAATTCAACTTTATATCCTGAGGCCAACTCCCTATTGTCTGCCAACTTTTGCATAACATAAGGACTCTAATCACTGTACCATGTAGTAGTTGCTCCCTTGTTCTCTTTAATCTTATTCATTATTTGTAGCCTAATATCTTCAAGCATGCTGATTATAGGATTATGTATGGCACATAAAATCCAAGAATTAAATGACTCTGAAATATTGTTTTAAACCATTTCAAACTTGCATCTTGAGCTAAAATAAGCCCTGCACCAATATTCAGGTGGATACCTTAGCAATTCCTTTACTGCCTTCTTCTTAACTTACACAATTTTTTCAAATTGTCTTTAAATTCTTCTTTAAATGTACTTAGGCATAAATCCAAAAATCTTTTTTAAGCTCATCCCTATGCCATTTTTTAGACTAGTTAGCTAGTATGTGTCTAGGACACCATCTGTGTTCAACTTGAGGGAGTACATGATGGACAACATCAATAAACCCTATTAAAGTGTAATTTCATCTTATACAATTATGCAGCATCAAAGCACAATAAATTTTAAATGAATAAATATAGATTTAGAATGAATGAGTATGAAATCATACCTTGCATAGCATAAATTAAAGTGAACTTTGAACCATCACCTAAGTTCAACTAGTGAGCAAGCCATTACAAGAACCACATCTAATTGTCCTTATTTTCTTTATCAATTATTGGCCATGCTATGGGGAAAACCTTCCCATCACCATTTTTATCATTAACTGTAAGGATTTGCCCTTGTGTAATACCCTTTAGCCATGTAACCCAATAAAAGCTCTGCATCCACTTAGCCACCTTTTTTACAAGCATAAAAACATAAAAACATCCTCTTAAATACCCTTCTTCCCTCTCTCAATGTATTTTTGCACAATTTTATCTCAGCCTTTGTTCCTGGGTTACTCCTTTTTTTGTGCAACAACATAAGCTGCCAAATACCCAAACACCATTTTAAAACTCTCATCTAATTCTTCCTTTATTTCCTTTTTGTCTCATTTGCACTTAGTTTCACTTACATTAATTCTTAGCACTCTTTCACACTCTATTTTTATATCTTTCAAATATTTGGCCAAGAAAGTAGCACTAACACTTGGAATATTGTACTCCTTAAAACACCTATGTTCATTCACTAATTTCTTCACAACTAACCATGGATTCCTGTCATCCTTTAAGATGAAGATTTCAAAAAGGCAGCCTTCTTCATTCTTGCATCTAGCCCTCAATCTAAAAGGCTCATTTAGATTGATTTTGCACTTTTTTCCACATTATACACCATAATTAACTAAGGCTTCTATCACATTTTTTTCATTTGCAAATGTCATTCCTAACTGAAAATACTTCAGCCCATCTCCCTTTTCATACCTAACCCTTTCAGTAGGTGGATCATAGTCTTTTAAATCACTGCCATCATCCTCACCTTCATTACTCCCATTCTCATTCTTTTTACCTACTTGTTCATCTTTTACTTCCCCACTCACATATCCTAATGGATTAGTATAAATGGTTTGATACAATTCAAAGGTTGCATCAGTTATGCGTGATCCCTCATTTACACTAAAATGGCTAAAATGTATAGGTATTTCAACTTGTTATGCCTCATTCTGCATTTCACACTCAACCTTGGCCTTTTGATCAGCCCGATTCTCATTAACTCTCCATTTAATGCTAGGATATCTTGAGCAAAAATAGAGACATTAACATCATGTTCCTCATAAACGTCTACCTCAATCACCCAATTATATCTACTTATGTACTTAATAATTTTCCTAACACTATCATCATCATGCAGTAAAAATAGTCCATCATTCGAGCTTTTACAAGTACAAATATAGACTTCAAATTAGGAACCCCTAATTTAGTCTTATATTTTTTCACAATATAAGTATAAGATAAGAAATCAGGATCAAAATCCTCAACCACTCTAACCGTTTGATCAATATACTTGAGTTCATCATCTTTAATAATCCATTAACCCCCATAATGATAATGCAAAGCAACCATAAAATTCATCCTACATGAAAGACAAAAATAAATATTTCAATACATGTTGTTATCTAATATTTAATATTTTGTATCATATAACCTACTCTATTATATGATTAGTATTTTAATGCCAAAAGAAAAAAGCCCCTAATAGATATTCCTTACAATCTCAAACCAACATAAAACGTATAAAAAACCCACTTCACTCACTAGAAAACAAACAAAATCAACCCCACACACCTCTTTTACTAACCTGTGATGCTTTCTCTAACTTCAATATCACAACAACCTTCACTTTTGAATATAATAAAGATCTTACCACATGTTATGTATTGTAAATTTGGCTTCACTTAGGGTTAGACTCAGAGAGAATGAACATCTTTTAGGGTAATATTATATCTGCAATGTTGGTTAAGAGAAGTAATTCTTTGTTTGGATGAAAAATTCCCATCCCAAAGAAGGTATTTGCTAGGAAGTGCATCCCACTTGAACGTTTTTGTCAGGGTTTCTAATGGTGTAAAACATTGTTAGCATTCTCGTCTGTTTAAGGGCCCATTTGATAGAATCAAGAAGTTTCTCATTGCTATTTGGCCTAAAATTTTTGTTTAAGGGTTTATTTGCACGTCAATCCAAACATTAGGGATTTAGTTGTACTTTTTTTCCAAAATAATACATAATATCAATTGTGTTGTACAATATAATAAATAATATCTTCTTTTAATTTTAACCAATCTCTCACTCTTGTGTTGTACGATACTTTTATAATTGTGTCTCTCACTCATACAATAGCATCGTATCAAACAATAATTTATTATAATATTAAATATATTAAATAGATAATCTTTTATCAAATAATTTAATAACGGTTGAACATTTGAATTTTATTTATAAATAATAGCTTTTGGTAAATAATATAATAAATAAAAAGCACTGTAATCAATGTTAATATAATGAATTCCATATTAACAAATATTTTGATAATTCAATTTTTTATAATAATTTTAGGAGCGGATCATAGAGGATTTGCAATAAGCATGCCTTCTTATTCTTTTTTAAGGAGCTTGTCTTGGAAAAAAGAATCATTCATCTGTGTAAAATTTGTTTTAGATATTAAAAAAGAGTTATTCATCTGTGTAAATTTTGTTTTAGATATTAAAAAAAAAATCTTCTCTTCATGTATTTAATATAAAAAGTATTTCTCATTTCTTAATTTCAAATTAGCCAAAATTTTGGGATATATTTCGATAATGACATACGAAGTTTCTTATAAGTGACACTATGACGTATAAAGTTTAATTCACTTTATAAAATGATATGGACAACTTTGTTTAACACAATTTCTTTCCATTTAATTGAGCTAACAAATATGGACAAAACTTTGTTTAACACAATTTCTTTCCATTTAATTGAGCTAACAAAATGCTTACTTCACATTCTATGTGGCAAAAAAAAAAAAGGTTGTTATACTACATTAGTTGTCTTTCTCTTTCTCTCTCTCGTCCCTTTTTTTTTTTTTTCTCATTGTCAATCCACAGTCACCTTAATTCCTCTTCTTTCCTCTTCTTTTTCCTTTAAGTTTATATCCCTAAATCTTCAAAACCGCATACTTTACATAGATATACTCAAGATTAATGTTGTTGGAGCAACCAACTGAGAGAAACTGTCATAGATTAGCGTTAATGACATCATAGTTAGAGCATCCAACTGCCGTTATGGGGTATAGGCCGTGATTCAAAGTTCGTGGACGAACACCAACCCTAATTGTTGATTTTGAGGCTATACCAATTATGAGGTCGGTTATATATAAAAATTTATCAAGTATTTTGAGGTGTTTAGAATAAAAAATCCTAATGTTGTAATTTTTCCTTGTCATAAACCCTTAACTGGTGTCACTTCTTTAAGTGGATTAATGATGAACTACCACCTAGGCTACTAATATCATTAATGGTCTGCTGAGAAGAATTGACAATCTTGAGAGGAAGTTACGCAATAAGAAGCATGCATGGGAAGTGGAAGAGGTGAAGGATAGGTCGAAGAATAACCGCGATCCCTGAAAAGAGAAAACTCAAAATGTCTCAGACGAATTCGCAGTAGATATCTCGGCTGAGTCGCGCCCGCGAATTTCAAAAAAATTCAAGAGGGAAGCAAGTCCACAACCACAGCCTGACATGTGTCCAATGAGACTGTTGAAAGTCAAAAATCACGAAGACATCTTGCTAGTACCGACCGCGATCCTTGTGGAGGAAAGCTACCAATTTTGGCAGTTGAATTCGCGGTGACTGTCGCGCCCTGTGCAAGAAAATCTTGCTACCGCTACTTCTGAAAGTAGGTGAAGGACAATGGCTATATTTTCAGTAAGAACTAATGAGAAGATGCCACGTGGACTAGCCGTTAGAAACAAACGGGGTTTCTCTTGAAGAATTTGGAATTCGCGACCGCGAAAGACAGTAG
>CATIWR010025902.1:0-29232 GCA_949677035.1 Omphalea diandra
TGACAGCTTTTTTACTTGTAATAAAATTCTTAACCTATGCTATTAATGTTTGGTGGAGTATTTATACCCAAATTCCACCAAAGAAACTAACGGCTAGTTTTATAACAGCTAGTTCATAACGGCTAGTTTTATAACGGCTAGTTTATAACGACTAGTTCTCAATAGTGCTTTAGGAAAATATAATCGTTGTGTTTCTTCAACCAGCATAAGTCGCAGTCGCTAATTCATTTGTGTAGACCACGATTCTAACTGAGAATTAGTCTGTCAAAATTTGCAATTTTTACTTCTCCAATCGCGGTCGCTACCAACATGTAGCCTTCGCGATTTTTGACTTCCAACGGCTTCCTAGGACATTTGTCAAGCTCTGATTATGAACATCTTTCCATTGTGAAGCTTTTTGTAATTCGCAGTCTCGACTCCGATGCGACACAGACCGCGAATTCGTCTGTCATTTTTGGTTTGCTTCGTTTTTCTTGTTCGCGGCCGAGAATGACTCCGTGATTTAACCTGTCTGATTTTTGGCAAGTCTTCTCAAGAGTAGCGGTCGCGAATCCTTGATTGCGGTTGCGAGACACTTTGGAGTTAAAAAGATTTTCTTCCAACTTAACTAGAGATACTTATTTTTCTGTAAAATCAACACTTGAATAAAACATTAGTAATAATCAATCTCCTTTGTCAATATCAAAAGAGGCTATAGACTTGGGATTAACCATCCTAGTCCAACAACCACATTTAGACATTGGTAAATCTAAAACAAAACCATAGATATGTCAACCCAAGGTAAATTAGGAACGAGTAAAGGCATATAAGGACCATGTGGTTTAGAAATAGATTTAGCTTGTTTACATGCAACACATCTTTCACAAATTTTTTGAACATCAAGTTTCATATTTGACTAATAAAAATGTTCATGCAAGATGTCTAAAGTCTTTTAGACTCCAAAGTATCCTATAAATCAACCATTATAGGCTTCCTTAACCAATAGCTCACGAAAATAGCTGTTAGGCACACAAAGTTTATTATCCTTAAACAAATATCCATCATGCCTAAAGAATTTCTCATAAACTCCTTTTTTCACAAGTTGCAAAATAAAACCTGAAATCAAGATCATCAACATATAATTTTTTAATATACTTAAAATCAAGTAATTTAGAATCAAGAATAGAGATAAGAGTATACTTTATTGATAATGGATTGACCACTATATTTTCCTTTCCTTATTTATACTTTCTTGATAATGCATTGACCACTATATTTTCCTTTCCTTGTTTATACCGTATGGCCTATGGAAAAGACTCAATAAATTCACTTCACTCAACATGTCTTTTATCCAACTTTTGTTATCCCACAAGGCATTTTAAAGATTCATGGTTAGGATGGATTACAAACTCCTTAGGCCAAAGATAGTTTTGCCTTGTTTGCAAGGCCCTAACTAATGCATACAGCTTCTTATCATAGGTTGGGTATTTTCAAGTAGGCCCACTAAGTTTTTCACTAAAGAATGAGATTAGCCTTCCTTCTTGCATTAAAATTGTGCCAATACCCAAACTTGATGCATCATATTCAATTTCAAAATTATTAGCAAAGATTGGTAAAACTAATAAAGGTGCACTAGTTAATTTAGATTTTAATAAATCAAAATCATGTTGTTGTGCCTCCCCCCTATTTACAACTAACACTCCTTTTGATAATTTTAATTAAGGGAACCATAATAGCGCTAACATCCTTTACAAACCTCATATATTGCCAAACCATTGAAAGATCTCACATCACGTACATTAGTAGGGTTTGGCCAGGCCTTAATGACATTTACCTTTTCTTTATCAACTTCAATGCCATCTTTGCTAACAACAAACCTAAGAAAAACAAGCTTAGTAATACACAAAGAACATGTTTTTAAGTTAGTAAATAGCCTCCTTATGCAATACCTTAAAAGCTAACCTAACATGCTCTAAATGCTCTTCTAATGACTTATAATAAATGGGAATATCATTAAAATATACAACTACAAATTTGCTTAAATATGCAAGGAAGATATGGTTCATCAATTTTCATTAAAGTACTAAGGGCATTTGTTAGACCAAAAGGTATAACTAACCATTCATATAGGCCATATTTTATTTTAAAAGCTATTTTTCATTCATCCCATTCAAGTTTTCTAGTTTGATGGTAACCACTCTTTAAATCAATCTTGGAAAACATGCATGAACCATTGAAATTTATCTAATATGCCATCTACCCTAGGAATTGGATGCCTACATTTAATATTTATTTTGTTAATTACCCTACAATCTACATACATACTCTAAGAACTATCCTTTTTAGGCACAAGTTAAATAGGTACGACATATAGACTTATGCTTTCTCTTAGTAAACCTTTATCCATTATCTCCTCTACTTGGCTTTAAAGGTCTTTTGTCTCTTTGGGATTACTTTTATAGGCTGGTTTATTAGGAATTTGTGAGCTAGGAATATAGTCAATTTGGTGTTCTATACCTATTAAGAGTGGTAATCATTTTGGCACTTCCTTAGGAAACAAATATGAAAAGTAACACAATAATGAAACCAAAAAAAAAAAAAGGAAGAAATTGTGTTAGATCATCATCAAAATATTAAAGAGTAAATCACACATCATTGTACAAAAGCATAGCCATTGGTGTTTTGGCTACCAACGCTTTCCTCACATCACTCTTTTTTGCATAAAAACTCTTTTTCACACTTTCTCCTTTTGCATGCCCCTCTCTTTTCTCTTGGGCATCCACTTTATCCTCTCCTTTTACCACTCTTTTCTCACACCCTTCTATTATTTCCCATATCACTCCTTTTGTTGCATTGATTTTTCATTTTTTAGGTTAAATGCATTTTCTCTTTCTCATTACTTTTTAGTCCTCATAAATTTATTAAAGAGATAAAGAATATAGTACAATATGATTTCCCTCAAAATCAAACTCATAAACACTAGAGAACCTATCATGATTTGTCATCTTATCAATTTGCCAAAGGCACTCCAATAGTATGTGACTAGTTTACCTAGGTACAACATCACAAAGAACCTCATCTTTCAATTTGCCAATTGTAAATGTTATCTTAAATTGCTTTGTAATTTTTACTTTCCCACTATCTTTTAATCATTGCAAGTTATAAGGTTTTAGATGTTTCAAAGTTGGTAATTTTATATGTTTAATAAGATAGGTATTGGCTACATTAATGCAACTACAACTATCAATTATAACAAGACAAAGATTACCTTTGATTTTACACTTAGTATGAAATATATTTTCCCCTTGTTCTTTATCATCTTTAATTTAATCACTCAAAGAACATCTAGTCATAAAGATTTCTTTACTATTTAACTCATTAGGGTCTTCATCAACATCATTAGTGTTGGCCCTAGGTACCAAGAAGGGGGAGTTGAATTGGTATATAAAAATTAAAACAATAAAGGGAGAAGAGAAAAAAAATATATAAGAAACACAAGATTTATAGTGGTTCGGGTATAAATGACCCTATGTCCACTTCCCAATTTTTAGAAATTGGGTGTTCCACTATCTTTCAAAAGTGTTTTCAAGCTTACACCAAACTTTTACACTTGTGTTTTGAAGGCTCACACAACAACCTATACACTTGTGTTTTGAGGCTCACATAATAACCTTTACACTTGCATTTTTAACATGCTCACACAACAACCTCTCTTAGTGTTTTGATAGGCTCACACTATAATCTATTACAATTGGTGTTTATGATCACACCCAATAATGACTTAAAGAATAGAAAAGATTGAGTAGCAAAATTACAAGAGTTTAGGTATAAAGTTATCAATTCCCTTGCATTTACATCTGTTTGGTGAGGTATTTATAACCTTTACCCACCAAATAGACGTTGCAATAAAATTGGTACAAAGTCATCAAAGTGTGCTAGACAGATTTTTGTATTAAATGCTTGATAGTCTTAATTCGCAGTCGCTACTACTCGTTAGTAGTAGCGAAATCCAAATTCTATAAGGAAAACCCCATTTGTGTATAACGATTAGTCTACGTGGTAGCTTTTCATTAGCTCACCAGGAAAATATAGCCATTGCCTTTCACCTGCTCTCAAAAGTAGTGGTCGCGATTTCTCTTATACAGGACACGACTGTGTATGCAAATTCATCTGACAAAAGTGTTCATATTCTTCTTTTGGATTCGTCGTCGCTACCAACAAGTTTTCATCATGATTTTGACATCCAACGGTTACTTGGGACACTTGTCAAGCTGTGGTTATGGACTTGATTCCTTATTGAGTTACTTCGAAATTTGCGGTCGCGATTAAGGCATGACTTACACCACTAATTAGTCTGTGACTCCGACTTTCCTTTATTTGAATTAGTCATGGCAGATAAGTGGCTCGCGAATACATCTGTCCATTTGTTCAACCTATCTTGGTCTAGTTTGTGATCGCGATTTATCAAGTTGTAGTTGCAAATTAGAAGCCATTAGCTTACTTTGGAGCTTTTTTTAACTACATCTAACTTCCAATGTAAAGATTAACTAAAAGCTGCAAAACAATACTTAATTTAAAGCATTAAAATTGATCAATCCCCTTTGTGAAGATCAAAAGAGGTCCAAGACTTAGGGTTAACCACCCTAATCTAACAATCTCCCCCTTTTTTATTTTGACAACATAGATTGATCCTAAGTGAAAAATAATACATAAATGTGAAGTTGGAGCATTTCATGAATGAATACTTACAATGAAACTTTTAAGTTTTGGCATTCAATCAAGCAAAGTGAAATTTCTAAGCAAAATGAAATTTTTAAAAAACTAAGTATGATGCTCATGATCATGATACTTCCCCTTAACATATGCTATAATTTTCAAGTTACCCTAAAATACTTACTATCTCTCCCCCTTTGGCAAGATCAAAAAGAGAAGATAAGGGAAAAGAGAAACAATTATAAGCATACGTAAGGAGTAAAAGAAGAACACTTTTATAAAGATAAAATGCATCAAACATAAGACAATGTATTGTAAGAAAATAACTCTTTATTTACATAATTGTAGGGTCACAATATTTGTTAAACAGAAAGCTTAAGGAAAATGAAAAATAAATACAAAAGATACCTTATCTAAAGTAATGGAGAATCATCTATAGAAGATGGTGTATCTTGTGCTTATGTTGCTCCCTCGGCTTCGTCTCCATCCTCAACGTCATCTTCATTATCATCTCCATATTGTGTATCCTTAAATTTGATGAAGTCTAGAAGATGGCAAAGAGGAACTCCTAGTTTCATTTGCAGATCCACCATATCGCTGTGAAGATGTGAAAGGAAGAGAAACCTTCTCTTTATCATCCTTATTAGTCTATCCAACTTTTGATTAATGGTGGTAAGAGATAACTTCATCTTGGCTTTTGGTTGAGGAGGAAGGACTTGTATGTTGCCTTCTTTAATCTAAAGCCTCTTTCTTTTAGAAGCTTGGGAAGTCTCCATCTTTTTTGGCCCTATCGCACCAAGGGTATAAACATATATGTCCGAATGAATTGCCTTGGCGTTTATAAGATAGATTAGGTCTAGGAAACTTTAAAAGGGAAAAAGCTTATTATTGAGGAATTTCTCTTTCTCCATATCAAGTGCTCCGGCAAAACAGTAGATGGTTGTTATGTGGGAGGGCAAGAGAAACTGGCTTTTGGGTTTCGTACTCATGTGGATCAATTGATCCACAAGGTAACGATAGGTTTGGATTGGTTTATTATTGACAAGGCAAAATAAGAATGCCAAGTCTTTTTGAGAAACCTTATCATTACCATCACCTCTTGCATTTACGGAGAAGGTGATGATGTGATGAAGGATCCAAAGGGGTAGGGATTTGATGTGTTTGGATAGAGGTTTCAATAGAAATCTCCAACCAAAATTCAGAGTAGATAACGTCAAGTGTGGAGATGATGAAAAGAATGTGTTCTCCGACTTGCAAGTTAAAAAGGGAAGATAATTGGACGAAGGCAATGTAGAAGGGGTCGCTAGAGGGTTGAAACACTAACCAGTATTGGCCAACTCTCGAATCGGATTTTCAGCTTAGTTGCACAGTGCACATAAACTCTTGTACAACTTTCTCGTATCTGAGTTCATCTCAGAATATGAACTTGTTCCATCCCAATTTTGAGAGAAAGGCTCTAATCTCTACATTGATGTCCAATGTTTCCAGCATGAATGTTGACGGAATCTTATTTAGGATAATCACTTTGGAAGAGTTTGCCTTAAATCTTTCCTTTTCTTCCTTGGTTATTCCCTTCAAGAGATGGAGGGCAGGAGGAGCAGAGGGTTGAGTCACTGCCTTGCCCTTGTCAGCCTTGGAGAATTTATTGGGAGCCATAGCAATAGGGAGAAAGCTAGATGATTTAGAGAGATTTTAAGAGAAATAGTAGATGTTTGGAAGTGGACTGAAGAGGGTACTATTGAAGGGGGCATTTATAAGCTTGAAGGGGTGTGAAAATGGTCAAAAAATAGCTATAAATGGATTAAATGAAGAGACAAAACTGTTGGCAATCAAATCACTTAATTGCCCAGGCGGTTACTCTAATTTGCATCAGTGAATTCATGAGTCGCGCCTGCGAATTCTGGAAAATATGAGTAACAGATAAATTTTCCTCGAGAAAAGGCGCATCAACGGTCACATTTTTGAAAAACTAACCAAAATTCGCGGTGGAGCAAAAATTTTGCGACCGCGAATTGACATTTGACAGTCAAGTGAAATTGACTTGTGATTCGCGACCATACAGAAGGAATAGTGATCGCGAATTATGAGTCAGCAAGGATAAGAATTGAAAAACTAATTTTTGCAAAATGAAAACTTGTGATCCATAGGAAAATACATATATCAATATCACAAATCAATAAATACCAATAACCACAGCAATATTACACAAGATATGAAAAATTTTCACTTTGAGGAGCTTTCATCAAGCATTTCCTAATTCTCTCTTGATGAAGTTAAACCTTAATTCATTTAGAGGTTTGGTGAAAATATCTACAAGCTTATGATTTGTGTCAATAAATTCCAACACAACATCACCTTTTTGCATATGATCTTTAATAAAATGGGTCTACTGTCCATGTGCTTGCTTATAGAGTGTTGGATAGGGCTCTTAGAGAGAGTAATAGCACTTGTGTTATCACATTTAATGGGAATGTGATCATCTACTTTGCCAAAATCCTTTAATTGTTGTTTCATCCAAAGAACTTGGGCGCAATAACTCGCCACCACATACTCAGCTTCTGCGGTGGATAAGGCAACTGATACTTACTTTTTACTAAACCAAGAAACTAGACATTCAATTATAAATTGACAAGTTCTAGAAGTACTTTTTCTATCTAATAAGCTACTAGCATAATCCGCATCCGAATAAGGCTAAATGAGGAATCCCTAAAATACCATAGCCTTAAGTGTATAGTGCCATGCAAATACTTAAAGATCCTTTTCATAGCATTCAAATGAGACTCTCTAGGGGAAGATTGAAACCTAGCACACATGCAAACACTAAACATAATATCTGGCCTAGAAGCAGTAAGATAAAGTAGAGATCTTATCATACCTTGATATCTCTTTTCATTTACCATCTTATCCAATTCATCCTTATCTAGCTTGATGGTACTGCTCATTGGAGTTTTAGTTACGTACAACCATCCATGTCAAATTTCTTTAGCATCTCCTTTGTGTACTTGGCTTGGTTGATGAAGATCCCTTATTTGGATTGCTTGATTTATAGATCGAGAAAGAATTTGAGCTCTCCCATCATGCTCATTTCAATTCCCTAGTCATACACTTAGCAAAATCCTCACAAAGAGATTTATTAGTAGCACTGAAGATAATATCATCAACGTAGATTTGAACGATTAATGTATCATGCTTGTGTTTTTTGATAAAAAGTGTGGTGTCCACTTTTCCTTCCTCAAAATCATTCATTAAGAGAAATGAAATAAGCCTTTCATACCAAGCTCTCGGAGCTTGTTTAAATCCATATAAGTCTTTGTTCAATTTGAAGACATGGTTTGAAAAACAATGAGACTTAAAACCAGGAGGTTGTTTAACATAGACTTCTTCCTCTATAATGCCATTCAAAAAAGCACTTTTCACATCCATTTGAAAAAGTTTGAAATTCATATGACATGCAAATGCTAAGAGAATCCTTACGGGGGTAAAAGTTTCATCAATAATCTATGCCTTCCTCTTGGTTGTATCCCTTAGCAACCAATCCAGCTTTGTTTCTAGTAATGAGACCTTGCTCATCTAACTTGTTCCTAAACACCCACTTATAACCTATAATTAGGTGTTCTTTACGCTTATGGACAAGTTCTCATACCTTGTTTCTCTCAAATTGATTGAGTTCTTCTTGCATAGTAAGTGCCCAACTCTCATCATCAAGAGCCTCATCAATTGACTTTGGCTCAAGTTGAGAAACAAATGCAAGATTATTATCTAAATGATCAAGTTAAGATCTAGTACTTACACCTTTAGAAGAACACCAATGATTAAGTCCTTGGGGTGATACGTGGAGAAGCTCCAATCTTTAGGTAAATATTGGCTTGGCTCTATTTGTTATTGATGATGTTGGTCTCCATCTACTCTTGATGAATCACCTTCTTCTTTATCTTTATCAACTTTTCTTGTAGAATCATCCAATTCCAGCTTTTCAAGATCACCTACAAGATCATTAACAAAGATACCTTTCCCAATATCAAGTTTACTAGACCCATCAAAGACAACATTCATAGATTCTTCAACTACCATTGCATTTTTGTTAAAGACTCTATATGTTTTACATGTGGTGGAATAACCTAAGAAGATTCCTTCATTGGTATTGGAATCAAATTTCCCAATATTATCCTTGGTGTTCAAAATATAGCACTTACATCCAAATACTCTAAGGTATGAGATCTTGGGTTTTCTACCATTTCAAAGCTCATAAGACGTTTTATTAAGAATGGATCTTTTGAAAACTCTATTTGCAATATAACATGAGGTATTAATGGCTTTGGCCTAAAAATAATTTGGTAAGGAATACTCATTGAGCATTGTTCTAGCCATTTCTACTAAAGTTCTATTTTTCCTCTCTACAACATCATTTTGTTGTGGTGTTCTAGGAGTTGAAAAATTATGAAAAACTTCATCCTCTAAACAATAATTTTCAAATGACTCATTTTGAAATTCCTTTCCATGGTCACTTCTAATAGAAGATATGAAGTAACCATTTTCAATTTGAACCCTTTTTTACAAAACTTTTGAAAGCATTAAATGAATCATTCTTAAGAACTAGAAAAGATACCCAAGTAAACCTAGAGTAGTCATCTACAAGGACTAGTGCATAATGTTTTCCACCTAAACTAGCACTTCTAGTAGGTCCTATCAAGTCCATATGGATAAGTTAAAGTGGCCTAGATGTACTTACAACATTTTTGGCTTTATGAGAGCCATGGTGTTGCTTCTCCATTTGGCATGGACCACATGTCTTGTCTTTGGAGAAGCTTAGCTTGGGAAGTCCTTCCACTAACTCTCCTTTGGATAGGCTTTGAAGAAGATCCATGCTTGCATGTCTAAGCCTTCTATGCCATAACCAAACTTCATTGATCAAAGACATAAGACACTTCAAAGATTGGTTAGCAAACTTGTTTAAGTCATTTGAGTAGGTATTGCCTTTCCTTTCACTCTTGAAAATAACCTCAACATCCACTAAAGTGGTGACTCAGCATTCCCTAGGATCAAAGGTGACTTTATTACCTTTGTCACACAATTGACTTACACTCAACAAATTATGTTATAAGCCACTTATTAAAATAACATTATCAATTAAAGAACATCCACCATTACCAATGGTTCCAATGCCCATTACCTTACCCTTGGCATTGTTACCAAATGTGTCATCTCCACCTTCTTTTTCTTTTAACGTCGTGAATAACTTTCTATTTCTAGTCATGTGCTTGGAACATCCACTATCCATATGCTAATTACTTGATTTGGTGGTTGCCATATTCCCCTACACAGTAATAATAAATTACCTTTTCTTAGGTACCCTAGCATACTTGGGTCCTTAAGGGTTAGAAGATAAAGGATCCTCTAATTTAAGGTGAGCCTTCCTAATATAATAATGAATGTTAATATGTCCAAATCTCATGAAATAATGGCATTGGAGTTTAAACTTAGAGGTCTTTCTTCTTTGCACAAATTTAGTATGAGTAGGAGTCCTTCTCATACCATAGTCATATGAATGCACGCATGAAAATTTATGATAACTAGGAGAATAAAATTTTTTATGAGTATGACCATGCTTTTTATTGTAAATGTAGGCATAGTTAGCTCTTTGATTCTTGGATCTAAAGCTTAAGAGAGTATTCCTTTTGCCCTTAGGCTTATGAGGCTTAGTGCTAGGAGCACCTTTCTTCCCAATTACTTCAATACTAAATGTTTGAGAGTTTGATGATCTAACAAGGTATGAGATGATGAGGAGGCTCTATTAAAGCCTAAACCATGTCTAACTAATGGGTGTCTTTGTGACACAATCAATGTGTCTAAGGCTTCTTTTCCTTTATGGAACTTAGAGATTAAGCTTCTAAGCTCAATGACTTCCCCTTTAAGAGTGTCATTCTCCTTTCTTAATGAAGCCATTGAAGAAGATGATGTGGAAAGTTTTTCTACTAAGTTTTTGAGTTCTTCATTAGAAGTTCTCAACTCATTTACAAAATCACTGAGAGTCTTGTATTCATCTTCTAATTTTGAACACCTTTTCTTATAAGTTCTAACTTGTGACTTATACTTGCCACATCTCATGGTTAGAGCCTCTAGAAGCTATTCATCTATCTCATCAAATTTGAAATCAAAATGAGAATGGGAAGAAGTACTTACGTCATTTGTAAAATCTTCTTGTGCCATGAAACATATGTTGGCAACCTCTCCTTCTTCCTCTTCTTCACTTGAGCTTTCATCCCAAGTGGTTGAAAAACTCTTCTTCTTCTTCTTATCCCATCTTTTCTTCTTCTTGATCAACTCATTTGTCCTCCTATAGAGCATTGCTAGCTCTTCTTCTTCCTTGTCACTTTCTTCATCACTTGAGGTGATCTCTACCTCCTTCTCTTTCGTTGAAGCTTTAAGAGCCATGGTTTTTCTCTCTTTTTTTGGTTTATCTCCTTGGCCTCTTAGCTTCTTCATTTGTTCATCTTTTTGTAAGGCCAACTCATGAGTTAAGAGTTTGACTATAAACACATCGGTTGGAACCTTTCTAATCTATGGATTGGACTCTTATATGCTGCAAACTCTAGCACCAAATTTATCTAGAGGAAGAGTTTTAAGGATTTTTGTGTTTACCTCACAGATAGTGAGAGCTCTTCTAAATTTCTTCATGTTAGTGACAATGGACAAGAGCCTATTTGTCATTTATGTGATGCTCTCATTGTCTTTCATCATGAAGAGTTCCCATTCGGTGACATACATCTCTAAATGACTTGATTTGACTAGAGTTGTGCCTGGCATATGATGTTTGACAATGTTGCACTCTTCCAATCTCTTAGAGAGTGAGCTTAGAAGTATGGTCATTGCTTTCTTGTTCTTGCCATTTGAACTCTGGTGAGCTTCAACCTATTCTTCCCTTGGGATTAATTCTTCATTACCATCCACAACTTTGGTGGGTGGCTTCCATTCCTTGATGATGACATCCCAAAGGTCTACCACATCTATGTCAAGATAGATCTCCATTCTATACTTCCAATGAGTATAGTTTGTTCCATCAAAGTGTGGCTTGAGTTGTGAGTGGATTCCCTCTTATGCCCTGATCTTTGTTCACCCAATGAAGGTTTGATTGTGAAGTTTGGCTCTGATACCACTTATTGGCCCTAGGCACCAAGAATGGAGGGTTGAATTAGTGCATAAAAATTAAAACAAGAAAGAGAGAAGAGAAAAGAATATAGAAGAAACACAAGATTCATAATTGTTCAGGTATAAACAACCATATGTCCACTCCTCAATTCTTAGAAATTGGGTGTTCCACTATCTTTCAAAGGCATTTTCAAGCTGACACCAAACTTTTACACTTGTGTTTTGAAGACTCACATAACAGCCTATGCACTTGTGTTTTGAGGCTCACATAATAACTTTTACACTTGTGTTTTTAACAGGCTCACACAATAACCTCTCTTAGTGTTTTGATAGGCTCACACTATAACCTATTACAATTGGTGTTTATGCTCACACCTAATAATGACTTAAAGAATAGAAAAGATTGAGTAGCAAATTGTAAGAGTTTGGGTACAAAGTTATCAATTCTCTTGCTTTTACATCTATTTTGTAATGTATTTCTAGCCTCTACCCATTAAAAAGACGTTGCAAAAAAATTGGTACAAAATCATCAAAGTGTGCTAGACAGATTTTCGCATTAAATGTTTGACAATCTTAATTCGTGGTCGCTACAACTCATTAGTGGTCGCAAAATCCAAATTCCATAAGAAAAACTTGTTTGTGTCTAACGGCTAGTCCACGTGGCAGCTTCTTATTAATTCACTAGGAAAATATAGTTGTTGCCTTTCACATGCTCTCAAAAGTAGCGGTCGCGATTTCTCTTGTACATGATGCAAATTCATCTGCCAAAAGTGTTCTTCTTCTTCTTTTGGGTTCGCGGTCACTGCTAACAAGTTCCCATCGCGATTTTTGACTTTCAACGATTACCTATAACACTTGTCAAGTTGTGGTTATGGACTTGATTACCTCTTCAGTTACTTCAAAATTCACGGTCGTGATTAAGGCATGACTTACATCGCGAATTCTTCTGTGACTCCGGCTTTCCTTTCTTTGAATTGGTCGAGGCAGATAAGTGGCTTACGAATACGTTTGTCCATTTGTTCAACCTGTCTTGGTCTAGTTCGTGGTTGCGATTTATCAAGTTGTGGTCACAAATTAGAAGCCACTAGCTTACTTTAGAGATTTTTTAACTTCATCCAACTTCCAATGTAAATATTAACTAAAAACTGCAAAACAACACTTAATTTGAAGCATTATAATTGATCAATCCCCTTTGTCAGTATGAAAAGAAGACTGAGACTTAGGGTTAACCACCCTAGTCCAACAACTAGTATCTTCCAAACGAAGCATATCAATATCCATTTCCTAACCATCATCATCACAAAGATTTATTTTCTATTTACCTTATTAGGGTCTTCATCAACGTCACTAGCATCTTCCAAATGAGGCATATTAGGATCCATTTCATAACCATCATCATCTTCATCATCACTTATGATTTCTCTGTCTTAGAACCATGGTGCATTTGGCAGGACAATCTCGTGCCATATGACCCCTTCCTTGGCACTTAAAACATGTAATAAAACTTGTCCATGGACACATGTCGAAAGTAGAAAGCAAGGAGAATAAAGAAATCTAATCAACAACATGAGGTAGTTGGAAAGTTGTAAAGAATCCAAAAAAGTAAGGAACTAGCCCTAGTCATGCGGGACTACTTACAAAAATTTAAGAGAAATTATAAAAATTAATTTTTTAATAAAATCAGCAAAAAAACCCCAAGTCCAATCCAACAATCACAACTAAAATATCACTAAGCCAACATGGCTCAGTTCAAAATCAACAGAGACAAATCCATAATAAATAAATTATTTATTTATTTATTCTAGATATGTGCCCTGATCTATCATAAGATATTTTATGAATCAATTTCGCTATTTTTCCATGCAAATTACAAGAATAACACACAAATTCTCGCAAACTAAGGCAAATAATTAGACTATTAGACATAAAATAAATTTTGCTAAAAATATGAACGGTGAGTACCCTAAAAGCTATCGCTAAATATTCTTGGAAATTAACCTAATGTTCACAACTGAAAGATAAATTTTAGGCCAATGCCTAGAAACTACAGCAATGAATAATATAGAAAATTAAATAATAGTATAAAGAAAAAAAAAGAATGCCTACTGCTCATGAGGCAGTTCCTACTAGCTTACAGTACAAGTTGTAGACCATCGGTGTATCGCCATGCAATGGAAAGCTAAACAAAATCATCTTCACAGTTTCATTCACTAGCATGCTCAACATATCAAAGCTCCACTGCAATCACGACTACTCAAATTCTATATTGTTCATGTTGGTTGTATAGACTAACCTCCATGTTATAAAAATTAATTTGTGAACTGGTCTTTGCAAACGATTTGTCTATACAGACTATTCAAAGTTGGCTAGAACATTCTCAACCTCTCAAGCCTAATTTCTCAAATCCAATTACCCCAACCTCATTTGTCCAACTTTCATAAAACCTTGGAAGCCCAAATTTTCCCCTAACCTCTCAGACCTAATTACCAAATTATCCCTAAACACTCTAAAAGACCCAACTATCAAATAGATTACCAAAATACCTTTGCCCTTATCAAAGCATCAAAAAGACCATTTGGCCTTCAATTTACCAAACAAATAACCAAAATACCTTTAATGTTGCCAAGACATCTAAAAGATAATTTAACCCTCTAAAAATTGCCAATCAAATTACTAAAACCCATCGTAGTTACAAACTTGACATTCCATAAAGCCTTCGGGAGATTTCCAAAAGAAGATTTGTCAACATAGAAGTATTTGAACCTATGAAAGCACTTTGTATTGTATTTGGTCCCAAGCCCACTAGGTTAGGAATAGAAATGAACCCCCCCTTTAAAATAGCTATAAGGGCTCTAAGACTGCTAAATCATCTTGAGCAAGCTAGAAAGGCATAAATGACACAAGATCAATCATAGAGGGTGTTGGACCATATTGGTCAAACCAAGTCAAACCTCTCTTTTGATCTTAACAAAACAAATTGAAAGGTTCTAATGTCATTTATAAGTTTTGAACTTGTGAAAATGAAGATAGGAATTCATTAGACGTTGAATGGAAGCTTAAAAAGGCAAGGGTAAACACTAACTCTAAGTATTAATAAAGAATCCTAGGTCGCAACCGCTACTTATTAAATTTTTAAGGAACATAAGTCCAACTGAGTTCACGGTCTTGGCTAAGACAAAGGTAGCGACCACAATATTTAAAACTAGTTAGAGGAACTTCTTATGCTCAGCCAAATGAAGTCATGTGTTAAGAAGACCATTACCTATTCAAAGTCACGACTATGACTTTGGGGTACGACCAAAATTTATAAGAATCCAATTACTCCAAAGTCTAGTATTGTTCGCAATAATGTTAATGACCAACCCTCCATTTCATGACCTTTACTTTCAATATGGTCAATAAGGATTGAACAACTAGTTTATGGACTAACCAATGATGAAGTGCCATGTGTAACTAATTGTTAGACACAATTGAAAGTCACAATGACAACTTAGTAAAACCTAATGTGAAAAGTAGCTCATGACCACAACTTCATGTCTCAACTGTGAATTTTATTTGACAAGCATTTAATGCTAGATTTTGTCGCCAACTTTGAACATATGAAGACAGTTTTGTTTGTAATAGCTCTTTATTGGGAAAAACCTATAAATACTCCACCAAATGGCCTTAAATTTAAAAGAATAACAATTTATTATGGCTAAACTCTTGTAAATTTATTTCTTGTTAAGGTTTGGTGTGACCCATTAAACACCTTCAGGATTGGGTTTGAGAGTGATCCTTATAAAGAAAACTCTTGTATAGGTTAAGTGTGAGCTTTGGATGTATGACAAAAAATGGACCCCATCTAAAATTAAAATCGGGTCAAGTTATAATTGTTCACATTGACTATGTAGTAGGTTGTGTATTACCCTTATAAAACATAATTTGTAAATTGGGTGTGAGCTTCCATAAAACGCCACTTAGTAAAAGTGAAATACCTAATTAGTGAATTAAAGAGTAGATGTAAGGCTTGTTAACACCTAAACAACTATAAATCCTTTATGTCTTCTATTATTCTACTTTCTTATAATCTTTCTTTTCTAACTTTGCCTCTAAAATTTAAAATTGTTCACCAATTCAACCTCCCTTCTTGGTGCATAAAGGCTAATAAGTGGTATCAAAACCTAACCTTGTGTGACAGAAAATCATGGCGTAAAAAGGAATCCACTCACACCTTAAACCTTTCTTTGATAGATCTACCTATACTCATTGAAATATAGAATAGATATATACCTTGATAGTGATGTGGTGGATTTATGGAACATTATTGCTAAAGAATGGAAGCCACCTATTAGAGTAGCAGATGATAGTGAAGAATTACTTTCAATAGAAGAATGAGTTCAAGCTCATAGGAACTTAAATGGGAAGAACAATAGGGTAATGTAAATTCTCTTGAGCTTTATGTCTAGAGATGAGATTAGAAAAGTCCAACATTATCAAACTGCCTATGCCATATGAAAGGCTATAGAAAACTACCATAGAGGTGCAACTCTTATGAAATCTAGTAGATTAGAGATGTGCATAACTAAATATGAGCTTTTCATAATAAAGGAGAATAAATTGATGATCAACATGACCAATAGGCCTCTAGCCATTATTAATAATATGAAGAAGTATGGAAGTCTCACCAACCATGAGGTAAACACTAAAATCCTTATAATGCTTCTTATAGAGAAATTTTTGGCATGGGTTTGTAGCATTCAAGAGTCTAACCAAGAGATTAAGATGGTGCTACTCGATGTTCATATTGGCAAACTTCTCACTTATGAGATGGTTCTAAAAAAGGATGAAGAAATGAAAAAGATAAGAGCTCAAAAAGAAAAGGTAAAAAAAAAAAAAGACTTTTGCTCTCAAAACCTCAAGAAAAGATAAGTAGAAGAAAGCGCTAGTGAAAGTGATGAGAGTGACAAGGAAGAAGAGGAACTTGTGATGCTATCAAGGAGGTCCAAAGAGCTCATGAAGAGGAGAAAAGAAAAAAAGGAACCTCAAAAAGACATCATCATCCAACTTGAAAGCAAAAGAAGAAGGAGATTACTTACTTTGAATGTGGGAAGCAAGGTAATATAAAATCTAAATGTCTTAAGTTAAAGAAGAAAAAGAAGCAGGACAAGAAGAAAAAGAAAAGCTTCAAAACTATATGAGATGATGATTCAAATGAAGAAAATAAAGAACAGGTTACCAACTTTTGCTTCATGGCTGAAGAGGGCAACTCACATGAGGTAAGTGCTTCTTATCATTCTTGTGATGATTATGATGCATTTGAGGATGAAGATGATGAGATTCTTAAAGCTATGCCTTTGAGATGTGACAAATATAAATAAAAAATGAAAGTTTATAAGAAGGAATGCTTTAAACTTGAGGATGAATTTAAATGTTTAAATGATTGTGCAAATGACTTGAGAACTTTAAATGAAGAACTCAAGAAATCATTGGAAAATCTTTCTAAAAATTCATCCTCCTTTGATTCTTTGAGAAAAGAAAATGATTCTTTGAAAGGTGAAGTCATTAAGTTAAGGAACTCCATTTCTAGACTTCACAAAGTGAAAAATGTTTTGGATACACTTATTATATCTCAAAGGCAACCCCTTATGAGACATGGACTTGGTTTCAATAGGGTTTCATCTTTCACATCCTCTCCTTCCATCTTCATTAAAGTCTCTACACCTCAAACTTCTAACGTAGAGGTGGTTGGGAAGAAAAGTGCTCTAACCACTAAGCCTCTTATATCTAAAGGCAAAGTGAAAGCTTTCTAAAGCTTTAGAGCGAAGCCTCAAAAAGCAAATCATGCATACATATATACTAAAAGGCATAAACACACACCTAAAAACTTCTCTTTTACTCCTCACTGCCATTATTGTATGAAGTATGGGCACATTAATATCTTTTGTTGCATAAGGAAGGCACACCTCAAATTGGAGGACCCTTCCAAGCCTAACCCTTAAAGACCAAAGTACACTTGGTAGCTAAGGTGAAATGATTTTGTTTTATACAAATGCTTGAAAGCTACCAAGGAAGATAATGATTGGCATGTGGGTAGTGGATGCTCAAATTCCATGATAAGGAATATGAACCTATTCACATCCATCAAGGAAAAGGATGTTGGCAATGTCACATTTGGAAACAATGTTAAGGATAAAGGTAATTGGCATTGGAATCATTTGTAATAAGGGTTGCTCTCTTATTGACAATGTGCTTTTAGTTGATGGTTTGAAGCGTAATATATTAAGTGTAAGTCAATTTTGTGATAAAGGTAATAAAGTCAACTTTGACCCTAGAGAATGTCGGGTTACCACTTTGGTGGATAAGAAGGTACTTTTTAATGGTGAAAGGAAAGGCAATGCCTATCTAATTGACTTAGATAATTTAGCTAACCAATCCTTCAAGTGTCTTATATATATTGGCTTTTCCATAGAAGACTTAGACATGTTAACATGGAGATTATATAACATCTATCAAAAAGTGAGCTAGATAAAGGTCTTTCAAAGCTCAAGTTTATAAAGGACAAGACATATGGACCTTATCAAAAGGGGAAGCAATAACAATATCCTATAAATCCAAAAATATTGTATGTACTTCTAGGTCGCTTCAACTTATTCATATGGACATAGTTGGACCCCTTAAAAATGCTAATCTTAGTGGAAAATTCTTTGCATTTGTGTTTGTCAATGACTACTCTAGGTGTTGGGTCTCATTCCTTACTTATAAGAGTGATACTTTTGATGTCTTTAAAATTTTTTCCAAAAGAGTTCAAAATGAAAAGGGTAACTTCATTTCTTCTATTAAGAGTAACCATGGAAAGGAGTTTGAAAATGAAAGTTTTGAAAATTAATGTTTGGAAAATAAGATTTCTCATAACTTTTATACACCTATAACACCACAACAAAATGGTGTTATAAAGAGGAAGAATAAGACATTAGTTGAGATGGCAAGAACAATGTTCAATGAGTACTTTTTGCCTAATTACTTTTGGGCTAAAGCCATCAATACTGCATATTATATTGCAAATCATGTTTTCAAAAACTCATTTTTAATAAAGCCTCTTATGAGTTGTAGAATTGTAGAAAGACCTAGATTTCATACCTTATAATAGTTGGTTGAAAATGCTACATACTTAATACCAAAATTGATGAGGGCATCTTTCTTGGTTATTCCACCACTAGCAAAGCGTATAAGATATTTAATAAGAAGTTTATGGTGTTTAAGAAATAATGAATGTTGTAGTTGAATAGTAAAGCAAACTTAATCGTGGGAAAGGTTCTTTGTTGATAATCTTGTAAGTGACTTTGACAAGTTAGAGCTAAACCTAACACCTAAGGACAATGTCATTGATCTTAAGGATTATAAGCTAGCACAAGAGAAAGAGCAATCTTAAGCATAACAAGAGAAGAACTAAGCTCAAGAACACCCCAAAGATTGGAGGTATTCTAAGGATCATCCCAAAGATCTAATCATTGTTGAAACATCTAAGGAAGTAAGTACTAAAGCTTAATTACATGTATTAGATAATAATTTTGCTTTTATTTCTCAAAGTAAGCCAAATTTAATTGAGGAGACTATTGATGATGAGAGTTACATGATTGCTATGTAAGAGGAACTCAACCAATTTGAGAGAAACCAAGTTTGGGAACTTTTCCTTATGCTTAAAGAACATCCTATTGTTAGTTGCAAGTTGGTGTTTAGGAATAAGTTAAGTGAGAAAGGTTTCGTCACAAGAAACAAAGCTAGATTGGTTGTAAAGGGTGGTTACAACCAAGAGGAAGACATTGATTATGATGAAACATTTGCCCTTATGGCAATATTATAGGCCATTAGAATTTTTTTAGCATTTGCATGTCACATGAATTTCAAACCTTTTCAAATGGTTGTGAAGAGTTCACTTTTAATGTTTTCATTAAGTAGGAAGTTTATGTTAAACAACCTCTACATATTGAATCTCATGATTTTCCTAACCATGTATTCAAATTAACTAAGACCTTATATAGATTCAAACAAGCTCCAATGGCTTGGTATGAAAGGCTTAAGTCATTTCTTTTAAAAAATGATTTTGAAAAAGGAAAGGTTGACACAAATTTGTTTATGAAAAAACATCACAATGATACACTCATTATGTCAATTTATATTGATGATATTATATTTGATGCTAATAATGAATCTTTTCATGAAGATTTTGCTAAGTGTATGACTAAGGAATTTAAGATGAGCATGATGGGTGAGCTTAAGTTCAACCTTGGTCTTCCAATCAAGCAAACGAAAGAGAGCGTCTTCATTAATCAAGCCAAATACACTAAGCAACTTCTCAAAAGGTTTGGCATGGAAGGATGCAAAGTAGTTAAGACTCCAATGAGTGCTTCAATAAAGCTTGATAAAGATGAATCATGTAAGCCTATTGATGAAAAACAAGTATAGAGGTATGATTGGCTCTCTCATCTATCTTGCCACTTGTAGACTTAATATTATGTATAGTGTTTGCTTATGTTCTAGGTTTTAACTCATCCTAAGGAATCACACTTACATGCAGTTAAGAAGATTTTAAAATATTGGCATGATACATTTGCATTTAGGATTATGGCATCCTATGAACTCATTTTTAGTCTTCTTAGTTATTTAATACATATTATACTGATAGTTTATCAGATAGAAAGAGCACTTTTAAAACTTGCCAATTTATTAATGAATGTTTAGTTTCTTTGTTTAGCAATAAGCAAGTTTCAATTGCCTTATCATTCGTTGAAGCAACATATATGGCAATGGGTTGTTGTTGCAACCAAGTTATTTGGATGATGCAATAACTCAAGGATTACAACAAAGATGTTGATCACATTCCTATCAAATGTGACAACACAAGTGCAATAAATCTTTTAAAGTGTCTCGTTCAACATTCAAGGAGCAAACAAATTGACAGTAAGCAACGTTGTCTTAGAGTTCATGTGTAAAATGGTAATACGGTGTGAAAGTTTATTAATGGTAATCATTAACTTATGGATATTTTCACTAAACTCTTTAATGAAGAAAGGATGAACTTCATTAAAAGAGAATTTAGGATGCATGATGGAAGCTCCCCATACTAAAAATAGATCTCCTTGCCTACATTTAATATTAATTGATATTCTTTGATGACTTGGTTGATACACTGCATTAATTGATCATTAAAATATCAATTTGATCATACTAGTACAGGGCCATATGTTTAAATTTTAATTTCAAGCTATTTTTCAAAATTGGCTTCTAATTCACAATCAAGCCTAGGAGTCACGATTGCTACTTTCAAGCCATTTTCAAATTTTTAACATTTTGAAATTCCTATTTGTGATCCAAGATCGTCACTATAACTTTTTAAATTTCAAAAATTTTGACCATTGACTCTGCACCTTTTTAAGTTTTTTTGTCTGTTACTCAGCAATTTTGCAATTAGCAGTCACGATAGGGGATAATGGTCATGACTTGCTTGTAACTATTAGCTAATAACCTTTCACATTACAAATAGTGTAACTCCCTCATTTATGGCATTTTAAGCTATTTTAAACCATTTTTAACCCTTTCATATCCCCTCTAAGCCTATATAAACCCCCTCAAACACATTCCCTTCACTTTTTTCATTTTCTCTTTCATCCAAACTCTTTCTCACTCAAATTCTTTTCTATCTTCTTTACTCCAACCTCACTCATACTTATCTCATGGCCCTAAGAAAGTTCTCTAGTGGAGAAAATGAAAAAAGGATTGCCACTTCTTCTCCATCAAGGCAACAAGGACCCTTTCTTCATCTCATGCAAGCCAATACTAGGAAAGAAAAAAAGAGATTCAAAGCTAGTGAGAATAAGATCGTCTAAGAAAACAAAATTCCTTTGGATTTTATTCTTAATGATCTACACCTTATAGAAGAAATCAAAGGATTTCTTACTCGCTTGGAATAGGTTGAGTTCATATAGAGGGATGAATTGGGTTGTAAGGAAGTTGTCAAATAATTTATGTGCATCGTCACCTTCAGTAAGAAAGCAAAATCTCAAGGGAGTCAGCATGGTCTAACTTTTTGAAGATTTGGGAAAAAATACTTTATCACATATGCCTAAATATATTCTCTTATCAACCTTCAAACTAATGATAAAGCACCCTTTAGCATTTCCTCCCTCTTCATTACTTATTTTGAGTTTAGGAGTACAATCTTTATTGAAGACAATAATAACCCTAAAATAGCCTAAGCCAAACACATTAAGGCCCTTCCTTATTGGCACTTGCATAGGATCATTACCTTCTCCATTTGTGCTAGAGGAGATGATAATAAGAATTATTGGACTAAGTTGTTCAAACCTAAGTCAACACTCTTTATTATTCTTGACAATATAGATTGATATGTTCTAACATCAATTTCAAATGTTGATGTTGTAGATTTTTTGATATGTTGCATTTAAAGTTCAATGAAAGCCTTAATCTCAAAGATTGACCTTTTCACTCTAATTTGCAATCATGAAGCTAGAGCTTGTGATGGTTATCCTCCAAAATATTTGAATGTATCTTATGCCGACAATTTCGCAGTGCATGTTGCATCCATAGTCACAACCATGACTTTTACATTCATTTGGAAGCAACCAAATCTTCAACCAAATCATGTTAAGTGTCCTAAAGAAATGTTAGAAGATTAAATTTTATGGTAGCGAAAGAATTGTAGTGACCACAAATTTGTGAAGCAACTTCTCTAGTCAAACAAACGATTTCGCAATACGCATAGTGTCCAATAAAGACAATAGCAATCGCAACTTCCATCATTGCTCAAGAAACACAATGGCTATTTTTCTTGAAGAACCAATGGCTTTATGCCACATGGACTAATTGTTAGACACAATTGGGATTATGTGAATATCGTGACCATGAATAAGAGTCTTAACCTAAATTTCATCTAACAACCATTAATTGTAAGATCTGCCTAGCACAATTTGGAGATTTGAAAATAGTTTTATGTGTAATATTTCTTTGGTGGTTATAGCCTATAAATGCACCTCCAAATAGACTTGAATGCAAAAGGATAACCATTGATTGTGTTATAACTCTTGCAAAGTTAATTCTCATAACTTTAACGCTTTATTTCTTTGTACATAGTTTGGTGTGAGCTTTAAACAATTTGGGTTTGGGTTTGAAAGTAAGCCCTTATATGAAAAACTCTTGTTTGGGTTTGAGAGTGAGCCTTAAAAAACTCTTGTATAGGTTTGAGTGTTAACCTTAGAAAAACACTTATAAGGTTTGGTATGGGCCTAAACATTAAGTTAAGTGTGAGCAAGTAAAACACTAGTGATTTAGTGAAATGCCCAAATGATAAATTAGAGAGTGGATGTAAGGTTGGTTAATACCTGAACCACTATAAAAATATTGTGTTCATTCTTTTTCTACTTCTTCTCTAATCTTTTATTTGTGTGAGCCTGTTCTATAAGTTTAAATTTGCCACCAATTCAACCCCTCCTTCTTGGTGCATTAGGTCAATAAGAAAGTCTCTTAAAAAGATCTTTCATTTATCTATTGCCTCATTTTTAACAAGAAAATCCAAAGTAGAAGGTACTTTATGGATTAATTGATTCACAAGAGTACCAAACCAAAGCTCATTTTCTTCCACCCTCTCATATCACTACCATTTATACATTTATGGGAGTCTTAACACCTAAAAAATGAACCTATCCTTGTCAATAAATACCCCCCCTAAACTCCAATTTCCTATACCTCAACAATTTAATGAATACAAATGCCATATATTCCAAATCTTATGCTTATTTATTGGTGGCATAAGGTGTTAAAAAGCTAGATGCATGTTAAGCATCCAAAAAAAAGGTAAAATCAAAGGCAAAATCTACTCCTATTTCTCTTTCCTCTATCAACAAAAATTAGACAAAGTGATGAGGATGATAAAGAAAAGATTCAATCTTCTCCATTATCTACATAGTGATTTGATTTATTTACAATAAAAGGTTTGAGCCACTCCTTGCCATCTTCATGATTTTAGAGATTTGGAGGACACCCAAGATAAAGAGGAAGAATAAAAAGAATAGGAGGATGCTTAAGCTCAAAGTGGTGCTTAAGTTAGAGGAGACAGTCATAGGGATGATAATGAAGTTGTTGAATATAGTGATTCCTCCCTAACATTTTAAATCCTTTTCATGTTTTATTCTTTGTAGTCCTGTTTTATTTTCTTTAATTGTTTTATGTTTTCAATATTATAGCCTAGTGAGTATGCGATCAATCATTTTTATACAGTTGAATATGTTTATGTAATAATATCATGTTAATGAAAGTTTTATTTATGTTGTGGTTGTTCAATTCTACTCCAATTCATTATAGTTTTAAGCTATTATTACTTATTATTTATGGAAATTGCCTCTCCTTATTCCCTCTTTTCCAAACCTTTTTTTTTTTTTAATCTTGACAAAGGGGGATAGTATTTAAAGTTGGAATTATTAACTTGATAAGGGGAAGTACTTTATTAATTTGATCCTTTATGCCTTAGACAAGTTTATTAATCACTTTGACTTAACAACGTTAACTTCAACAAACTTTAAATACTTTAAAACACTCAAAAGTCCAGTATAGTTTATGCAGGTGATAGTGGCCAACTCTCTATTTCATGATCGCTACTTTTAATATGCTCAAGAGGGACCCAATGACTAGTTTATGAACTAACAAATGATGAAATGCCTTGTGCAACTAGCAGTTAGACATAATCGAAAGTCCCAACTATGACTTGGCAAAATCTCAAGTGACAGCAGTGCATGATTGTGACTTTCGTTTGACAAGCATTTAATGTTAGAATTTTCAACCAACTTTAAAGATACAAAAATAAGTTTGTTTATAATAACTCTTCGGTGGAGAAAAACATATAAATAGTCCACTAAATGAATTTAAATGTAAGAGAATAATAATTTATTATGGCCAAACTCTTATAAATTTATTTCTCAACTCTCTCTTTCTCTTTAATTCTTTATAAGTGAGTTGCTAAGTTTTCATTCGAGCCATTAAACACCTTTAGGATTGGGTTTTAAAGTGATCCTTGCAAAGAAAACTCTTATATAAGTTATGTGTGAGCCTTGATAAAGCACTTGCAAGGTTGTGTATGAGCCTTGTAAAACACAAATTGTAAGTTAGGTGTGAGCTTATGTAAAACACTACTTAATGATAATGAAATACCTAATTAGTGAATTAGAGCACCTGAACCACTATAAATCCTTTATGTTTTTTATTCTTCTACTCTTTCATATAAGTTTGCTTCTCAAACTTAGCCTTCAAAATTCTTCTACTCTTTAAAATTTTTCACCAATTTAACCCCCCTTCTTTTTGCAAAAGGTCAATAAGTGGCATCTTTGAGCCAGAATCCCTAACTAGAAGGGCTAAAGTACATACAAATGATTCAAAAATATTAGTAACTATAAAAAGACAATCATAAGCACATAAGACACACATATAACACCTAGAACCTATTGGAAAGCTACCATAACTTCCTCTATATATGCTAAAGAGTTGTTGAAGGATACAACAACACCTGTTGCTTGTTAAAAAAGTTGTAAGAAGGAATTCAATGTCTATTAAAAAGTTGTTAAAATATATAACACCTACTAAAAAGCTACTAGAAATATATAAATCCACTAGTGCTTACTATAAAGTTGTTATAAAAAAACTTTAAGATCCATTCGATGAGTTACTAAAGAATTGTATCCTTGGGTATTCTTTGCTAATGTTTATGTTCCATACATTGCTTTGGCAATACATGGTCTAACAATCATTTCTCAAATGATGTTTTCCAAGCTCCATAAGCAGGGGGCAAACTATAGGCATCAAAATCTAAGCCTAAAGATACAAAGCTCAATGATGAAAATCACTAAAAATATTCCCTAGAATGCAAGCGAAATTGCCAATGGAAGAGAAATAAGGCTTTGGGTTACCTTAAAGGAACTTACAGCCAAGCCTAATTCTAAAATAACGACCAAACTCAAGCTGTTAGCACAAGCTTAATGAGTTGTATAGCCTAAAGCAGGATTGTAAAGCCTGACGCCTAAATCATGGACTTCATAATCTTCTAGAACTGGTCTCCCTTTCTAACCTTAAAGTTGTACTACCCTAATATGTGGATGTACATCCCTTCCTTAGTTATACATCTTACATGTAAAATCTTAAATTCTAAAAGAGCCATCTCTTCCTCTATGATTGGACACAAGCATGGTGCAATTAACATCATTTCTAGCTTTGGTGTACCCCTCTTCTCCTATAAATAACCCCTTATTTGAATAAGAGAGGAGGCTTGGAAAAACCTTAGTGTCATGCTGCCAAAATTTCTGCAAACTTCATACTTAACTTGGAAATCTAAAAGCCCTATTCCTTTTCATCCATCTCTAAGGTGGAACAAGGCCTAAACTTGATCACATTGACGTATTCCTAAGCATTTTGGAGGATACTAATCATCAAGTGAGCCTTTAAAGGCAAAATAAAAAAACACAAAAAGGCATCTAGAGACCTTCTTATTCTCCCTTCTTTTTTCCCTTTATTTTGCTTTCAAACCCCAAAAAATGAAGGTTGTACAACCCTGAGATAGGCCATACATCCCAACTTCTCAAGGATAGCTTTACAAAAAAACCATTTCTCTTCATTTGCATTTTTCCTTTTTAAAGTAACTTTTTGTGATTTTTTATGACTCCATTGGCAAAATAGGATGATGCTTAATAGCCTAGGACCCTTATTCATTTTAAAAATAGAGTTTGAACAAATCTTTTTTATGGTTTCATGGTTAATTTTGTGCTAATGTTTTATGTTCTTCCACACATTGGTTGAATGATGTTTCAAGCTTCTTTTTGAACCTTATTTGACTTTAATCAAGTGAGGAACTTAGGGTTCCTTGGACCTTGGAAGTCTCATTATAGTAATGTTTAACTCCAAGAATGTCATTGTTTTGCTGTAGCCATCAAATTTTTCCCTTTTTGAGGTGTATTCCAACCCTTATGATGGTTAGCATTGCACATGGATGCCTAGCTCTTTTTGAGCAATAAGAGAAAGAGTTCATTGATCCTATGATTTCTTTTTTATGATGAATTTTCCTTAGGCCATGGAAAGCTCCTTTAAATGCTTTACATTACATTTTTATGATTTCTTATCTTTTATGATGTATGTGTTTGGTTTAGATGTCATGTTATTTCTCATGTGATGTTTGAATGTGTTACTTATGGACTTAGATGCATGAGTATGTACCTTAGGTTTAGAGATATGGTAAGATGATTAGTAATTTTACTTGCTTACTTGATTTCCCTTATTTGTTTATTTGATAGCTATAAACTTGTGCATTATTTTTGTTATAGGTGTTTATTTAAGCTAGACCTTGGATGATGGTTTTAATTACTATCATTAATAATCATGGATGATAAAATGTGCATATGATGTATGGTATAATGTATAATAACCTAAGGCCATAATTCATGACCCCCTTCCCCCCCCCCCCCCCCAATTATTTTTTCATGTGAATATGTATGATGTGATGTATGCATGAGATGTATGTTAATCCCTATGTCATGTAATATGAACCCATACCCCTTTGAATTAATAGGATGATTTGATTGGTTTGATTACACTAAAGGTGTTGGTTTTGAAAGAGATAAGGCAACCTAATAGGGGACCAAATTGGGTTGTAAACAAAAAAACACAAGCAAACAATACGGAAGCAACAAACAAATCTACCTATAGATTTATAGTGGTTAGACAATATGCCTATTCTACCCCAAAAGCTTTTGCTTAGGCCTTTTTATTCTTTTCAAGGCTCACGAAAAATCTTCCCTTTTTCAAGCTGAGGAAGTGCCTTCCCTTTTCCATGCTCAAGGATAACCTATACAATTACTCCTTTTCAATAAAAAAAATAAGAGTGTTAACCCAATCCTTAGTATTTTTCTAAGGCACAGTACCAATCTTTTAACCAATAGTAAGGAAAGATCCAAATAATGTCAATGCCTCTCAAATAGGTAGTAATTACACTTTATGTCAATGCCCCTCAAATACGTAGTAATTACACTTTATGTCAATGCCTCTTAAATAGGTAGTAATTACACTTTACTGCTTAGTATAGCCTACTTTCAAAGAGGTATAAAATAATACTCACCCTACCCAAATTAAAGCAACACCAATAGGTTTGTGGACATAACTTGTTAGATATTCTCTAATTGATTACAAATGTTCTCTAAAGTTTCTAACCTTTTTTTGTCTTCAAGAATGTTCCTTTTATAGCCAAACTCCAAACTAGAATAGTTGACTTTTAGTACAATAGTTTTTCTGCAAAACTAGTGGTTAGAGGTGACAATATCTGTTCATTCTCAACAATACCAGTTGATCTTGTAACAAATAGTTCTAATGCCCATTGTTCATCATTCCATGGTTATTGGCTTTGACCTTAATGCCCGTTAGAGTAATATTAGCGATTGTTGTTGATTTTCACAAAGCAAGAACTTGATGCTTTATTTTTCAAAATTTGCAGAAATGCTTTAATAGTTATTGGACAATTATCAATGCCCATTTGATGTACCTTTAATGCTTATTGACAGAGAAATGTGCCTCATTGGAGGGTCCAAAAGTTTTAGCTTAATCTAGAGTTTTTCTCGAACACATGTTTTGAAGGACCAATGCTCGTTTGTAGTTCTAGTGAGTTTTGCTCCATCTAAGGCACTTTGTCCAATGATTATTATGAATATGCAATGTCTGTCGTAAGGGCAAGATCAATGCCTATAATGAGATCTAGAGACCATAGCTTAAACTGTAGCACTTTTCTAATGCCCGTTGTGAAAGGACAATGCCCGTTATGAGATCTAGAAAGCTTTGGGCATCTGCAACATATATTCAATTCCCTTTATGCATTGTTCAATGCCCATTAAAGTTTTCAACCCCCATAATGCTCAATAAATTCATTCTCTACTTTTGCCATTTGTCGAGTCTATTCATAGGATAAAAAAACACTGGAAAAAATAAAAATTATAACTTTTTCATTATTCTATTATCATTTAAAACATATCATTCAAAGTAGAGGAGTAAGACCAATGCCTTGGGGTCACATATTCTCTAAGCATTCTCCCTTTTGACACAACATTCCCCTGTTGACACAATATTCTCCCCCCTTTTTTGAATACAAAATGCTTTGATACCAAATGCTCAAACTTGAAAATGCAAAGGATGCCAAATATTGAATGTTGAAAATATACTAAATGTGATGCTATTAAAAGAGTTCAAACAATAGTATCCAAACAAGTAAGAGAGACCAATCAAAGCATCCTAAAATTGTGGGGGGGGGGGGGGGGGGGGGGGGGGGGGGGGGGGGGGGGGGGGGGGGGGGGGGGGGGGGGGGGGGGGGGGGGGGGG